>CAUYRT010063080.1:0-14841 GCA_963574885.1 Lepilemur ruficaudatus | reverse complement strand
CTTTCTCCTTCCAGTTCTCCTCTGCAACCTCCTCCCGTGGAGTCTCTCATGGTCTCAGGTATCCCTCCTTCTGACCCTCGTCCGATGTATACTTGTCTGCTTGCTTAATTCTCCCGCTTTCTTCTAAAATCTGTCTTTTTTGCGGAGACACTCTCCTCTATCTTTTTTCTAACCAATCATCATAATGATGTTTGGATAAATAGTATTAGCAGCTGCACCCCCTTGGATTCTGTCCCCATCTCCATGCCATGCTGTTCACAGTCTTAAATTCCAGGGTGAGGGGAAATAAGATAACAAGGAAATCAACAGGAATAATAGGTAGACTAATTATGCACAGATAAAAATGTATTTTAACTCTCTTCACATCGTACTTGTAGTACTTCCCTGAGGCTGCCTTTCCTGCAACCCAAATTTTTGCTCTTGAAATCGCCAGATATCAGGTACAGGTGGAGGAGAATATTTAAATTTCATCTCTCTTCTTCTGCATGTTGAGGAGTAATAATTTTTACTTGGCTTGTGTCCTAGGAAAGCGTTGGTGTTTAAATTAGTGAAAATTAGAGCTGCAATTTCCACTGGCCTCCAATCTATCCATCCACCACTGAGATCTGGAGGGGCCTTCTGTAATTTCTCACACAAGCAAACTTAGGATCTCCAGACGTCTTGTAATTCAAGTGCAGAATATAAAATTAACTCTTCTTTGACATTCTTCCAAATTCAATGAGACATTGCCCAGCAATTTAAAGAATTTTGTCTTTTCTTTAACTGCATCCCAGTTTTGCGATTATTTTTAAAAAGGTTGTTGCTTTCCTATCAATATTTGTAGGGTGTTATTATTAGTAAACATATGACTCTACTGCATGATTTAGTAGTGGAAATAGTCTGTGTTCACATTTTTTTTAGTAGAGGGTCACATTTTAAATATGAGTTGGATTACATGTGTACTATTAGATATTTGCAAGATTTACCTTCATAACAGCACGAGATGATATATTAACTGTGAAGAGCAGACTCACAATAGGTCACCGTTACTGAAAAGCTATATGTATTCCTTTTTTCCTTGTGCTAATAGAGTGAGCAGTGTCGTATTCATGGTGCATGCAGTGGAAGCAAATGGCCTTATGCTTGAGTTCTTTCATTTGGGCATATACTCTGGGGATGGGGTGGAAATACCTTTAATTCATTTAAGAGTTTCTAGTTTGCACATATATTACTTTTGGAGCTCCTCATGATCTTGTGACTTAGGCAAAGCAGACATTGTCATCGTGATACTGCCATTTATAGGTGAGGAAATAGAGACCCTTGCTACTAGCTCATCCAGCATTCAAACATAGATCTCCTGATTAAATCCAGTGTATTTGCAGTATAGTAAACTAACAATAATATCACCAGAAGTATCAGTAATAATATTTGTCTACTATTAATATCACACACTTACTTGGGGCTGCAAAGCATTGTGCTAAACAATTTATATACTTCATCTTGTGTTAATTTTATTTCATCCTCACAACAACCCTGTGTGTTGTTAAGTTTCCTTATTCTGATTTTACAATGTAGACACCTGAGGGTTCAGAGAGGTTAGACAGTGTCCAAGATCACACAGATAATCAGTAGAAAAGTGGGGATTTGACTTTTCCTTTGCCTGGCTCCAAATCCCAAGCACATTTCAACTTCATTAGACTAGCAAAAGAATAACAATTTAAGGTTTTGAAAAGGCCTGGCTAGGTTTATATTTAGACTACTTTCTACTTCTGGGATTCTCAGGGTCATCTTGTGATACATCTATTTCTTATTTTGTGAAAATAGAACTACTGAAGGGGAAGAATCTTACCATGTTTTCCCTAAACTGTTTACTCTTATTTGTACTATATATAATACAAAATTTTCCAACTCGAACACATTTTCCTACAATATACTAAAGACTTCTATCTGCAGCAAGAGAATAAAATTATAGTCATTAAAACATTTTTATCATGAAGAAAATTACTTTGAAATGCAACTGCCCCCACCCCCCATATTATCTATTAGCTGGTTTCCCCAGTCCCAAGGACGATATTTTTTCCAAGCATCTTCCACCCACTTAAGTGTTCTTTAATAACTTCCTTTTCCTCCCCAAAGCATTGTTCAGTATATTCTAATTCACACAATTGATAGCACCACCATTTGTTAAAATACCTTCCCTGCTATTCAATCATTGCTATTAAGAAAACGCCTAATAAAGCCCACTTTGTTTTTCCTGATGCCTGCTGTATTATAAATTGTGTTCACTTCTCAAAGGCCTATATTGGTAATAAAAATGACTGGGGAAAATTATGGTAATCAGAGCGAATGGGATGTAGTGGAATAGTTCCTTAATGACCCTAATAATAAATTGCACTGCCACGAGCCGACTAGTTTATTTCCATTCCTCTAATTATCTGCAACATAAATACCTTCTGTGAGATCCATCCTCAGGATTATAACAGTGTTGGTTGGTAGTTCCACACATTTACCATCCAAATCAGTAAATAGGTTTCCTTTAATCCACCAGGCTTTTCTCTCACTTCCTCCCACGTGAGTCTTCTGCTTTGGGAGGTAGAGCCCACTCAGTATCCCCACTCGCTCCCCGTTGTCATCTGCAATGCTGTGTCACTGCACTTGTGCCTTGGTTCCCACCCGCTTACTCCTGTCTGCACCTTCTCACCCTTCCCCACAGCTCACCTCTGCCTTGGGGTTTTCTGTAGCAGCTCCAACCTGTAAAAGCTTCATGAGGTTAGAGAATGGGTTTTGCATGTCTCTGTATTTTTAACATCTAGTATAAGGCCTGACACTTACTAGGCATTGAACAAATTAAATAGATTTTGAGCAAGCATTCTGTGCCAGGGACGGTGGCTGGCACTCCTCTGTCCTTTTGCTCCCTGCCACACATCAGCAGCTCGTTTGTGTGTATGTGCATGTACCCTTTTTAATACTTGTTTTATATGTGTGCCTTATTTTCTCAAAAAGACTGTAGGCTGCTAAAGAGGGAAAACCAGTTTCCGTTATGCTTTCAGAGTTTCTTCATTCCTTGACATTATAGGTCCTTAGTGTATTTAAGATGATTGATTCAGTTATATACATTTGTTTTCCTTTTTTAGTCTCAATTTCTTCACCTGTAAAATGTATATAAATGTGAGGCTTATGTAGGATTTTGTATAGAAGTATATAGATGTATAGATAGAGATATTGATATAGGTATGGATATATGACGGGGCCTGGAACATAGTAGAGACTATTAAAATAATAGTTCCACATCTTTTTTCCATTTTTTATAAAAATTGTTGATTTTAAAGTTTTGCAATTAGACCAGTTTTAGCTGTGTATATACCACACATTTCGGCACCAATCATAGGAATTTAGACCTTTGTTTATTTAGTCTGAGATAATACTCAGCATCAGCATCTATACCTAAATTAAGGCCCTTAATCAAGTAAGCAGTGATCCAAACACCAAAACAAGCCAGTGTCCTTCTGGGCCTGGGGGGTTGTAGCTGGACAGGAACCCGCAATGCCACTCAGAGAAGCTCCCCGCTCCCGCCCCCTCTACTTTCAGTTGGACTCTGAGGAACTGCTAGTCAGATATGACAACCTAGGAGCTTTACACTGGGAAAGAATTCAAGAGATTAATCCAACTTCTTCAGTGTAGAAATAAGGATATCAAAGCCAAAGAATTTAGTTCTCTCATTAGCACTGTTGTTGGTGGCCCCTTTGAGCTCTGTGACTCCCAGGTCATTGCTCTGCTCACTATGCCATACCACCTCCTACCCCCAAATTAAGAATCATTGAGAATGCCATTGGGTTTTGGCATATGGCAAGCACTTACCTTGCTGAATTCAGCATCATGATCATAGCCAGGTGCTGAAATTAGACATAATCATTCATTCATTCAACATTTTTTTTTTTTGAGACAGGGTCTCACTCTTCACCTAGGTTGGAGCCCAGGGGCATGATCATAGCTCATTGCAACCTTCAACTCCTGGGCTCAAGCAAGCCTCCTGCTTCAGCTTCCCAACTAGTTAGGACTATAGGCATGCAACAGGACATCCAGCTAATTATTTTTTTTAAACATGGGGTCTCGCTGTATTGCCCAGGCTGGTCTTGAATTCCTGGGCTCCCACCTCAGCCTCCACATGTGCTAGGATTACAGGTGTCAGCCACTGCACCCAACCATTCATTTAACATTTATCTGTTAAATAATGTTAGAAAATACTATTCCAAACTCTAGTGGTACAACAGCTGAACAAAACAGACAGAAATCCTTATTCTTGTCAAACTTTCATTTAGTGATGAGAAAATCACCCAAGCTAGCAAGTGGCAGGATGAGAGTTTGAACTCAGGCAGGATGGCACCTGCCCCTGCAGACTTGGCAGGGGGCATACCGATACACTTATGGCATCAGCATCAGTCACTCAGCACATATGTGTGGACCTTCTCTCGTCCCAAGTGGTGTCATCAAGGTGCTAAGGACAGGGAGGTGAGCAAAATACTTCCATCCCTGCATGGAGCCTATTTTCAGGTAGGTGAGATGGAGGAGAAAAAAGAAAGCAAACCATAAATGAAGAGAAAAATGTTCACAGACTGTGACAGGTGCAATGAGGAAGTAACACAGTGGAAAGAGTGATGCTCAAAGTGTTTTCAGCAATTGCCTATTGTAGAGTCCTAGAGACCATGAGCGGGCCCAAGCCATGAAGAGGGCAGGAGTTCCGTTGAATATTTTGCGAGCTGACAATGAGACGTGTAGTGTTGCTGTGGGCTCAGGAGTGTGGAGAGGAGCTGCGATGAGACAGACAGACCCAGCCCTTGCGGGCGTCCACCCACCTTCGTTCCTTCGGCACCTTCACTGTAGTCTTGTGTTTCCTAAACAAATTTACAGTTTTGCAGGAATGTTATAAAGTGACCCACGTATGCCTTAACAGGCTCTTAAAAATATTCTTCTGAACTGATTCTCATAAGGCATTTTTTAACTTATTGTGACTCTCTGGATTTCTGGAACCCTGCCTTGGCTCAGGCTCTCCGTGATTAAATGCCACAGAACAATGTGTCCTAAAATGTCCATGGTTGCTTGCAGAGAGGAAATATTAGTGTTCCTGCACTCCAGAAAAACAAAACTTTGCTGTCTGAGCACCAGCAGGCATTTTTTCTCATCTACATACTTAATCTGGCATTAAAATATTTTTTTTTCCATTCATTGTAAATAGTAAAATTGGGACATTTAATGTGATTCTTTTTCTCATTGCTAAAGCAATGTTTGTTTATTATAGGAAAATTTAAAAATACAAATGAGTAAAAAAAATTAAAAACATTGATAATATCCAGACATTTTTCTATCAAACAAAATAACATTTATATATATAATATTAATATATTAATATTAATATATTATGGTGGGAATTTAATATATTTTTATGACCTTATATATTATATATTATTATATAATAATTTATATATTATTGTATATATAAGGTCATAAAAATATATTAAATTCCCACCATAATAATTCAAGAAATGTAAATATTTTGAAAAATTATTTATTTATTTATTTTTTCCAATAATTTCTCATTCATCACTCCTCAACTCTGATGCTGCAGCCTGAGGTTACTAGTGTTAACAGATAGTCATGTAGTCTCTGTATCTTTTCAATACTCATGTGTACATACGTATATGTAGATGCACATTCACTCTTTTTAAAAAAATTAAATTTTTTCTTAATCTGCAACATGTTTTCTTTTATTTAACAATGTGTCATGGATAAATGGCTGTATCAATGGATCCAATGCATTATTTTTGACAACTGCCTCCTATTCCATAGTGTGGGCGTAACTTAACTCATTCAACCCGGTCCCCTATCGACTGGTGGTTTCCAGTATTTTTCCTTTTATAAATAATGCCACAATACATTTTAATATGTATATTATTATTTACTGATGCTTTTTAGGGCCATATTTTAAAAGTTTAATTACTTTCTATCTACAAACTAAACATATTGTATGAATCCTTTAGATTGAAAGCATCTTACAGGTCCTTGGTCCTTTATGCTTAACTCTAGATAAATAAATGCACATATCCAAACTTACACACACGCATGGAAACATGGCAAGTTTCTGCAGGCTTTACAGTTTGTCCCGGTGTCACTCGCCACATCACCTCTGACCTCCTCACACTGCACAACCCAGCGCTGATGCTCCTCCCTCGCCCCCGCCCCTGCCCCCCGTGGCCTCGGCCTGCGGGGCCCTCTCTGCGTGTCCTGTGATAAAACGTGTTTTGAGGCTGAGTTAAACCCGTCTTCTCATGGAAGCTCGTTCTGTTCTCTGCCACCTGGTGCACTGTGTGATCCCACAGCACTTTCTCTCTCTCGGCTGTAGCCCTTTCCTTTTTCTGCTCCCTGCGAACACGGCAGTGCGCATGTCCGCATCCCCTGCTAGGTCGGGAGTCTTCTGGTGGCAGAAGCAACCTCCGCTGATGCCCACCTGCAGACAGGAAAATCTCAAGGAAATGGTGATTGGGTTTGGAGAATTTGCCAACAAATAAAAAGTGTCACAGCCCAATACATTTACTAAGGCGATTTTGGGAAAGTATAGCAATATAAGACAATCACATATGGTATGTGTATTTTTTACTTTAAGGGCCTTTTCTTTTGTTTCTAGAACAGGGTTCAGCAAACTCCTTTTGTAAAGAGGCTGATGGTAAATATTTTAGGTTTGGCCAGCTGTAAGGTGTCTGCTACAACTACTCAACTCGGCCATGGTAGTGAAAGCAGCCGTAGGCAGTGAGTAGACTAACGAGCATGGCTGCGTTCTAGTAAAACTCCATTTGTAAAAACAAGCAATGGGCAGGATTTGAGTCGTCAGCCATGGTTTGCCCACTCTTATTCTAGAAGGTGTCTAGGTACAGTTAGACTAACCCAAGTTAAATTCAAATTCTAGTTCTTCCTACTGTGTGACTTTGGGCAGGCTCCTTAACCTCCCTGTCTTATTGAACACATAAATACAAGGTTAGTATGACCCTCTTCATGTCAGGTGTCTAGTTCAGGGCCTAGCACTTAATGAGCACAGAAGTGGTAGCCCCAACTGTTGCCTTGTTAAAAAGAGAAGCCTAGAAAGAGGGTCTGAGGATAAGCAGCTCCTTCCTTCAATTGGAAATAGCAAAATCCTAAGGAAAGGACAAGCTGAAAATGGAAAGCAGAGACTGTTGGGTGGCAGTGGCAGGGCACCTCTAAGTCATGCACACTCCTTTATGGAATAAATCAGGTATAAACAGATAAGTATCTTGACACTTGCTACAGGAACAGCAATGCTATTAATAAAAGATTGCGAAGATTGTTTAGAGTGCCTGGAGCCATGATGACTGTAAAAGGAATGGGCCAGGCTTTGGGAAAAATTATTGGTGAAATAGTAATACATCCCTAGAGATCTAGATGGAGATTTAGGCCTTTTTAGCAAAAACACAAACAGAATATTAATCATTCAGGTCCTCAAAACACTTCTCCCCTCTCATTTTACTTTTTTTTTTTTTTTTTTGCTTATTCTATCCCGTTCCTCTTTTCTCTCACCCTAATTCTCTAGACCATCAGAAACCCATCAGTCACCCCCACCCCATTCTCTCCAGGTCCAGCCAGCCACGTCCTCTGCAGGGTGCCCTGACTGGCCCAGTGCCAAGCCACGTGCTCCCTCCAGCCTCCAGGACCATTAGTGACTGTCCCCTTCTTTTGCTCTGCCTGTGACTTCTCCTTTTCCATGCCTTCCACAACTGATCAGTAATCCCTACGTTATTGGAAGATGATGTGTAGAGTAGAAGGAACCGGGATTTGCAGTCCAAAGACTTGAGTTTGTGTGCCGGCTCCACCGCCGACTCACTGTGTGCCCAAGATGGGGCAGGTCACTCAACATCTCTGAGCCTCAGTTGCTCTATTTATAAAGCAACTATCCCTCCCTCCTAGAGTTCTTGTGGAAATGAAATGAGATTAGGCGAAATGAGGAGGCTGGGAGTCCTTAGAAAGCACCAACCTCCCTGGAGTTCTCAGGAAACAGTGACTGCATCTGAACTGCTCACAGGATTTGGCTTGGCCCACCTCCCTGTGATGTAATCATCTGAAAGCAAGATTGGGCTGAAATATACCCCTGATTAATTGCAGTACCTGGCATTTGAAAAAAAAAGCACTCAATAAATTTATTTGATTTATTTTTAAATTGCTTTTAAAAATCTCCATCAAAATTGTGTAAAGCAGACTAGCTTCTATTTTTCAATTTTGTGAGACAGAACTAAGATTTTCATTATTGCAGAAAGATGTTTTAAGACGGTTTGAAAATCAACTCAAAGTTCCATAAAATTTGTAAAATTGAGGGGAAAATACCCCAAGATTTACCAGAAAACATGTAAGCAGAGCTAAAATTGTTGTTCTTTTTTTTTTTTCCCCAAATTATTCTTTGCAAACTGGCTGCATAGTCACTCAGGACGTGTGCTGTGTTGGTGGCACCCCGTGGTGACGTGCTTCCTTCACCTGATACTCGCTGCTTGAGCTTAAGCCCTCTTTCTATGGTTTATATTCTTTCCTACAAGAATGCAAATAAATCCTAATGACATATACATGTTGAATACAATGAAAATTATACATACTGGATTAATGAGAATATTCTACACATTTTTATGCATGTCCATGATGCATAAGAGTTTTTATAGTGTTTTGTAAATATATTGTTTCACTAATAGCTCAGAACAACCCAGGGAGGCGGGTACTATCTCCATTTCACAGATTGGAAGCTAAGACCCCTAGTGTTTAAATATCCACTCTGGGTCACAGACCAGAGCTGGGTCCTGGGCATGAACCCAGGTTTTCTGCACTTGTCTCTCCATTGCAGCGCAGGTGATTAACTTCCTGCCCTTAGTATGTGCCATACTAGCCATGGAGGACCTACTGTGAGGTCCAAAGATGGGATTTCAGTAGAAGTTCTTTTTCAGTTTCTTCCCTTTTTGATTAAAAAGTCTTCATGATTAAGAGATACCTAACTGATAAATAGAGTATGTTTCTACCATGACATACATGTATAAACATATAAGTAAACATGGATGAAATTACCTCGAATTATGTACAAGTCCTTTAGGTTTCTATGTAGGGTTTTGGAAACTGAATCAGTTTCCTCATCTAAAACAGAAATTGAAACAGTACTTCCATGATCAACTCAAAGGCTTGTCAGTGATAATAAAATGATAGAGTTGCTGTCCAAGTGCAATAAGAAAATGCGTGTGCAAACAAAATATTGTAATTTCATTAAAATCATGAATATACACAAATAAATTAAGCAATTATCTCATAAGTTCTGTCTTATTGAAAATTAATTACTAGCTAATTAGCAACCCTGACAAATTTTTATTTTAGAAACTTCCATACTCATTATAAAATATAAGCCTCAAGTGTTAATAAAGTTCCACAGTGAAAGAGTTGCAAAATTAGGCTTTACTGCATACTGCAACACTTTAAAGTTAATTAATTTTCTGACACTCAGCAATGTAACTAAATTACTTTGTACAGTTGTTTGAGCACAATGTCTATAATCTTCTTATTGATATAATAAGCTCTAAGGCCATCAGTGTCGGTTATTTGTCGATCCCCCACACCATTACCCCCCATCCCTGAGAGCTCCTCCTCAGAATCTGAAGGGATTGTTCTCCAGAGTTTTAGAAAGTTTTTACTATAGGAGAACGAGGGAATAAAGGCTTTTAAGTTTCAGGTTTCAAGAGTCCAAGTTTCTGAACAAAAGTGTATTTTCTAAGTCTTAAACTGACGACAAATTCTAACATAGCTTTGTGCAGCAAAGTAAATACCTGCCAGTGCACTACTGTTTACCCTGTGGTTTCTATTTAAATTTGTGCTGCTGTCATGATTTATTCCTACCTCACAGGATAATGAATCTAGATTTTATTTCTGTTCTTTGCCCAGACTTGTACAGCAGGCAAAGTGTTTGAAAATCAAAGGAAAAGAAGATATTGACTTGGATAATCTCTTCAGAGGTAAAAACAAAAACACTAACAAAAACACAGAATATACTTTTTGTTGTGCAGAATGTCTTATTTGTTGGACTGTGTGGTCTTATCATTCCCGTAGGGAACGGTGGCAAGAGCCTGGCCCCAAGTCAGGAGACATGTGTTCTGGTCCCAGCCCTGGGAATAGTAAGTCCCATCACTTCACTATGCGAAACCTGAACTTTTCTCATTTTTGAAGTGAAAGGACTGGACTTTATAATCTCACAATAGGACAAATCTAAACCTGCCGAAGTCAGAGTCTCGGTGGTTGAATCCCTCTCTGCCCTTTGCACAGGCCACGGAGGGAAACCAGGAGTGTCTCACTGCATTTGCAAAGTTGGGAGGCTGGGAAACAAGCCTAGTTAGTAAGACAGACAAGGGGATTATTGGGAAGAAAGTTTAACCGGAGGTGAGGAATTTGTTGGAGTCTAGGAAAAAGAACTGCGTGTTTTCATTTATTATAGCTATGTTTCTTTCCGGTAAAGGTTCAATATAGACAGAATTTTGAGGTTAGATTATATTGCAGCAAGCTAAGGCATAAGTTGTCTATAGATTGTGTTATTTTGGTGCAAAAATTTTGATGTGGTCAGATGAAAGCATTGATAATCTCTAATTGGTACCCTATATCTTCAGCCTTGGTAGTTCTATGTATCTGTATCGATGGGAACATGATAGATCAGTCTACCTTCCAGAGGAAAGGAAAAGTAGTGAACTTTCTGCTGACGTGGCCAGAAGTGCAGCGAATGAGCACGAAGCGTGGCCCTGCGCTCCATCTCCAGCACAATTACCCGCTCAGCTGTTCGTAACAAAAAGAGAGTTTGTAGTAGCAGTCGTTGAACAGAGGGTCTGGGAGATACATGAGCAATGCTGAACTGCTCACTTCATTCAGGGATGAAGCTTGTGTTGGAAGAACTCTAGATCATCTCAGCCACAAAGAGGGAGCACCTTTTCCTCAGAAAATGGAGGGCAGTGAAGTTACTTTGGTTTCATTGTGCAGCTACCTGCTTCCCTGTCATCAGAAGAATTCCTATGCAACATAACCGGAGCTGAAGCTTGCTTTAAATAAAATAAATAACGGATATTTTAGGAACTGTTTCATACAAATGTTCTCATCCATTTCACCAAACCTTCACTCTGTAAACAACATGTTTTGGAACCATATAAGAAGCCTTAAAAAAAAAGTGCTGGTGTTTTAATTCATATTTTGACACTTTTGAAAATATCTGCACAGAGTAATTATGTATATATTCCTGCTAAAACAGATACTCAATTCTGTAGTTCACACAGTAAAAGTAGTAATGAGGATCATCCTCACAGAAATAGAAAATATCACTAGCAAAATTCATTTGCATAATGTGAAAGATGAAATCTCTTCCAACTTGCTCAGAATGCACTTGTTCTTTTCTGTCTCTCTTATAAGAAGTTTATGCCCATGTGCTTTTATTTATTTGTGCATTCACTGTGCTCCTTAATGTAAACATACCAATTTCCCCACAGTGGAGATCTGTGGCAGCAGATAGGGCGTTGTGGCAGCAGTGGAGCAGCCCACCTTGCGCAGAGCACACAGCAGCGTGTGGCCGGGAACACTGTGCTGGGAACTGCAGTCAGGCTCCTTCTGTCCATGGAAATTGGCAGGCTGACCTAGCACCTGCTTTCTAGTCCAGCCTTTTGTCACCCAAAGTGACTCTTCCTCGTATTGGACTAATCCCTGTTATTATAATTAATCTCATTTGCTCTGGCTCTAACCTGGATGAGAGAAAATAATGAGAATAAATATGTTACTACTGTGATATTAAATGATTACTTAATATTTCCCTTTTATTTTACTTAAGCCTATAAATCTGGAAAAAGTAGATTAAATTTGTTCTCCATTTCTCCTGTGAGGGGAGATAGTAGTAGTATACACTGGATATTTAGGGATTGGGGACACACATGTATACATACAGGCACATGCACCTTATGTTTTTCATATCTTGGGCATGTTTTCAATTTTCATGTAAACATCTTTATTTTCTAAAGCATTTTATTCTAAACATGTATGCTTGGCACATGTAATTTAAAAGCCTTTTAAAGGCTGCCCATTATTTTCAAGTATAGTTCTTAGAGATTCACACTCTTTTCTTTCCCATAATAACATATAAAAATCAGATTGAATGACAGAAATTTTTAATTACTTTATAATGATATAAATTTGTTATGGAAAGCATGATTATCTTGAAAAGATGTTTGGTAGTAAAATTGACAGGAGTAAGTTGGAGTTTGTCTCCCTAAGCTAAAAGTTTACAGATAAGCTTATAGAATGTTACACCCACGACAGGACAGGTGGTAATTATCCTTTGTGCCTTTTGCTAAGTAAAATAATACATGAACATAGAGCTGATGCGTTCAGTGACATCGTGAGTCCCTTCTCCAGGTTGAAGCTGGGCACCTGTGCCTTTCAGGTTTTTACCTTTGCTCAGAGAGTGGTCCACAGAGAATGGGACAAAATTTGCTCCTTGAACACAAGTTGAGTGAGACTAATTAAAGTTCATTTTCATTAATGGTAAAGGCTCTGCTCATCTAAGTGCTATGTCCTTCTGCCCCATTAAAAGATCTTCGGTACCTCAAACAAATGTCACTGTCAGGGCAACTGCATCGCATTAACTAAGAGACTCATTTGGAATTGTAGGAAGTTCAGATAGAAAGTTGTTTCTTTTTAAATACTTATTATTTTTGGTCTCAGACGTTTAATACTTATTTTTTCTTAAATCTCAAAATTTCATAAAGTGAAAACTAAATATTAAAAGAGGTAAGCATTGTTAATAAATCTTTCATAGATTTATTTTGGATATAATATTTTGTTTTCTATACCTTCCCTTTCACTCATTGATATGGGATGATTATCTATCTAAGTCAGTGCATATACATCTTACAGATTCCTCTTTAAGTAAAACTTTTAGCCAAGTGTACAAGAGATTACATTCATTTAATCACCACTCGGATCAAGAAACAGAACTTGAGCAGAAGCCTCCCTCACGCCCTTCTATCACTGTTCTGATTTCGCTCACTCTGTTACTTTTGCCCCATTCGAATGTTTTATAAATGGAATCATATGCTAAGTACCCTTTAACATCCGAGTTCTTTTGTTAACATGGTGTTTGTGAGATTCATCCAGATCATAGTTTGCTTATTCTCATTGCTGCATACTATTCAGTTTCATGAAGATACCATACTTCATTTATCCATTTTAATGTTGGTGATTTTCAGGTTTACATTCTTACTGATGATGCCACTAGGGACCATTCTAGTATGTGATTTGGTAGCTATGTGTATGCATTTCTGTAGGGTAAATACCTATGGGTGGAATTTCTGGGCAATTGGATTTGTGTAAGTTCAACGTCAGCAGCTAGTATCAAATGTTTTTGTAAAGTGGTTGTACCAGTGCATTCCTACCACTGGAGTATGGAAATTGCAGATACTCCTCGCCTTTGCCAACAGTTACTGTTTGTCAGCCTCTTTAATTTTAGCCATTCTTTTGAGCTTACTGTGGTATTTAATTAAGCCTTTAATTTTGGTTTCCCTGAGGCCTAATGAGCTTGAACATATTTTCATGTTTATTGATTTATTTGAATATCCTCTTTTGTGCGGTATCTTTCCCATTTGTTTTATAGATTGTCTTTATCTTATTGGTATGTAGGAATTCTTTATATCAGTATGAGTCCATTGTTGGATAGATGCATTGCACATATCTTCTTCAGCCCACGATGTGCCTTTTCACTCTTTAATAGTGCCTTGTGATGAATACAGATTCCAAATTTTAATATAATTCATCAGTCCTTTCTATTTTGATTAGTGCTTTTAGTGTCCTGTTTAAAATTTTTTTGCCTATTCCATGTTCATGAAGAGATTCTGCTATTTTTTGCTCTAGAATTTTTATTTTTTAAAAATCTTTCACATGTAGATCTACCGTGTACCTGGAACTCATTTTATAGATGGTATAATATAGGTGTCAACCTTCACTTTTTCTATGAATATGCAGTTGACTCAGCGCTGTTTATTAAAAAGTCCTTCCCCCATTGCTCAGCAGCATCAACTTGTCATAAATCAAGTAACCTCATATGTATGGGTCTGTTGCTGGACTGTATCTGTTCCATTGTTTGTCTACTCTTGTGTCAATACCATGGTGTCTTAGTTACCAAAACTTTTTATAGTAAATCCTGATAGCTAAGAATGTTACTCCTCCAATTTTGTTCTTCTTTGAGATTGCCTTGACTATTCTTGTCCCTCTAATTTCTGATCAGCTTATCCATTTACACAGACACCCACCATACAGCCTATGCTGATTTTAATTAGAATTGTAGTGTATCTAGATCAATTTCAGATGAATTGACATCTTTTAATTCATGAGCATGGTATATCCTTCAGTTTAATTAGGTATTCTTTAGTTTTAAGTAATGTTAGGTAGTTTCCCTGAGCTAGCACCTCCAGTATAATGTTGAATAGATGTAACGATAGCAAGGTGTCTTTGTCTCATTCTCAATCTCAGGAAGAAAGCATTCATAAGTTTACTATTATGATACTTGATGTACTGTTTCGTAATGCACTTTAGTAGATTAAGGAAATTGTGTTAGCACTGAGTAAGCTTTAATTGTCTCCTTAGCCAATCAAATATTAATGACTATGGGGTCTTTTTTTTTTTTCTTAACGTGTCATTGTGCATCCTATTAAATCTTGATCAGGGTTTCAAGAATGACTGCAGTGGGTTTTGGAAACAGACTTATCATTATTGATTTGAGGTTTCCCAGAGATATAGTTCACAGTTAATTGTTGA
>CAUYRT010063078.1:0-130838 GCA_963574885.1 Lepilemur ruficaudatus | reverse complement strand
GCCTAGCTCACAGCAACCTCAAACTCCTGGGCTGAAGCCATCCTTCTGCCTCAGCCTCCCAAGTAGCTGGGACTACAGGCATGCGCCACCATGCCCGGCTAATTTTTTCTATATATATTTAGTTGTCCAATTAATTTCTTTCTATCATTAGTAGAGATGGGGTCTTGCTCTTGCTCAGGCTGGTTCCGAACTCCTGACCTTGAGCAATCCGCCCGCCTCGGCCTCCCAGAGTGCTAGGATTACAGGCGTGAGCCACCGCGCCCGGCCATATGTATTTTGAATAATTAATTTGTACACTAATGGAACAGAGTTTTCTGTCTTTCACTCCTAATCTTAAATGTTTGAAATAAAGACAATTTGTAGAATTTTAAGCATTTTTAAAATAAGGCAATCATGGGTATTTGTGAGTAGACGAGGTTTTGGTTATATTGGGTCTCTTTGCATTGTCTCTAATCTCACTAGGCTTATTCAGACGAACAACCCTGTAAGTCACACTGGTTTAAAATTGTCATAATCACTGGTGATTATGGGAGAGCTGGGAGAGATTCTTCTTCAGTTAGGCTTCCTATTTGGAAGGCTCAGGCAATGGTGGAGATGCATTGGGGGATGAATAGTGTTCCTGGGAGTTGCTCCCTTGCAGGAGTCTTGAGCTACCTGTTGCTCTCGATGGTAGCATATTCCACCTCCCCATGCAGCTCCCCTTCGCTTCCACATGCTGGTGTTGGGAGCTTGTGTCTTCCTTCCTGTGCCACGTATTTGCCATCTCCCGTTCGCCTCTGCATGCCTGGGTTCCTGTCATTCTGCTCCCTTCCTGTTGAGGTTATACCTCCTCTTGTAAGGAGACCTCACTGAGATGCTCCTATGTTCTTAGTGTTGTGATACCTTTGCAAAGAGGAGCATTCACTCAAACAACGTGAATATTTGCCATTAAACTTTAGGTCTTAAGCTTAATGTGATATCGTATTGTTTTGAAATATTATTAAAATTATATTTAAAAAAATAACCATGTAATTGGTTGTTAAATCGCTTTTGTTAAATCATAGAAGTAGATTATATAGAACTATAACTATATTCTCTTTTGCTTATCTCTTTTAAGAATATAGTTCCCCAAAAGGACATTTTGGTGTAAAATCAGTGAGCACATGCAAAGGATGGAGTCTGCTATATTTTTTACTTGTTTAACATTTCTAAAATTCTACAAATAATGAAGAAACAGTTTGTTGAAAGCCCATGATATACAAGGGTTTGTGCTAAACCAGAATCCGAATCCGTTTATGATCTTGTAGCTGAACTAGGCATTACTATGCTCATCTAAAGATGAGAAAACTCATATTTTTAGTAAACTGCTTGAGTAATCTTACCTATACCGTAAATAAATGATGGAGATAATTTAAAAGTGGTCGGGTTTGGTTTCCATGCTGGTTTATTGTACATTGAGAAGTCAAATACTAAATTTACCATTTTGTTTTTGCTCAGTTAAATATTTCTTTGATGTTGACTGTAGAGTTTGGTGTTCAGTATTGATACAAATAATTCCCCCTGTGTTCTAAAACACCTGGCAGTCTGTTGGCTGAACAGAAGACTGGAATCATGCCAGTGACTAAGTAATAGAAGGGGACATAAGGCAACAATGACATTTCATTGGCTCTGACAACTGAGCAGAGATTGGGAGACTTTGCTCAAAACATTGGGGTTGCTTTGGGTGCATAGGTGGTATTCACTTTGGGCCTTGAAGAATCTGGTCACTTTGGATATTAAAATCCTGGACAAAGAGCCAAAGTACACAAATGTGGATTTCTTGTTTGTCAGTTACCTGGTGTGCTGAGCTTAGTATGCCTTGAGTGGCTCTGATGGGTAGCAGAACGTAGATTGCATTTAGGTAGTGAAAATATCCAAATGTATAACATTAAGAGACACTGTCAGTGAAAGAAAAGGGGTCTTGTCTGTCACACTGCTACAAAATGGATATTTCTTTCACCATTAAAATATACTGAAAATGGATTTGAGAAGAGAGAGAGAAAAAGGAAAAAGTCTAGTTGGGAGGATGAGTAGTAATATCCTAAACCCAGGCTGTTGCAGTGGAGCTAAAAATAATACATTTGGCAGATATTAGCAGGTAGAATCAACTGGTCTTGGTCATAATCAAGATGTGACTTTTCTCTTATTGAGACACTAAAAATGGCTCACATCAATTTCAGCAGAGCGGAGGGACAGGCACTGGGTTTCTAGGAGGATGAGAAGAAAATGGGAGGTATAAAACTTGGGAATGCTTAGAGAAATACAGGGACGTGCTTTTTTTTTTTTTAAATGGTGGGGGTGATGGTTGCCCGTTGCTGGCTGATAGGGAAAAGCCATTGCTCATTTAATAGGGGTGTTTGCTCAAAAATTAAAGTTAGAATCTTGCATTAATAAGCCAAATTTCATCAAGCTTCGTATTTGATTAGTTCCTTCTGGAGTCTTTCAAAGACCCTTCTAATTTCTACTGACCTGAGTGGTTTTGTATTACTATTATAGAACACATCTTGTTGTTTTTTCTTCCAACAGATTATGAGTGTATTAAACAACATTGGTCTTGATTCTTATCTCAAGGTATTCTGATATTAAAATTTCTGTTCATGCTAAAAAAACTTTTTATGTTTTTTAGAAAATACATGACTGGTGATTTTATTTTTTATCTTCTGCATGCATTGCTCTATGTAACAAGATGATGAAACTATTCAATTTTTAGCTTCTTCTCTTCTTTTTCTATTATATCTGTGCTTTGAGGTAAGATGTTAATGTATAAATAATCATACTTTATGGTATCTAACACTGGCAAATATAGAAATACACATGACTTTGAAAATAAAAGAGAACTTAAGGGTTAATCTTAAGTGTGTGGTGAGCTTTTTTTTTTTTTTTGCTGGAATAATATTGCTTGGGGACTTCGTGTGAATAAGAAGACAAAAATTGAACCAGAGTTTCATGGTTTCTTTTCAGTTCCCCATGTGATTATAAATTTGCCAGGTTGTTAATATTTGAACTTTAATAACGAGTCTGTGAGTTGAAAAACACCACTGAGAATTTTGAGGTGGTCTGGAAAACCTGGGTAATTGTTACATAATTTAACTTCTTGAAATTCCAGTTCTCATAAAAGCAATTTTGATGATAGTAAAAACATGGCTGGCTTTATTTATTATTTTTTTTAACACTCTAAGATTCTGTTGTGTATGCATTTGTTTATATGTGGATCTTTGTGCTATGTTTTGGTTAATCATTATAAGAACTACCATTAATTTAAAAACTTCTTAACTCTTTTAATTGACAAATAAAAATTATATGTATTTATAGTGTACACCAGGTTGTTTTGAAATATGTATACATTGTGAATTGCCTAAATCAAGCTACTAACATATGCATTACCTCATATACTTGTGTGTGTGATGAAAACATTTCAGATCTAGTCTTAGCACTTTTCAAGAATAAAATACATTGTTACTAACTGTAGTTACGATGTGCAGTAGATCTTTTGAACTTATTCTTTCTGACTACCTGAAATTTTGTATCCTTTGACTAACATTTCTCCATCTCCCACTCCTCTAGCCCCAGGTAACCACCATTCTACTTTCTACTTGTATAAGTTCAATTTTTTTAGATTTCATAGTAAGTTAGATCATGTGGTATTTGAGTTTCTGTGCCTGGTTTATTTCACATAATGTCCTCCAGGTTCATCCATAAGTCAAAGATGATAGATTTCCTTCTTTTTTAAGGCTGAGAAGCAGTTAATTGTGTGTATATACCACATTTTCCTTATCCATCATCCATCGATGGACACTTAGGTTGATTTCGTATCTTGGCTATTGTGAATAATGCTGCATAAAACATGGGGGCACAGATATCTCTTCAACATACTGATTTCATTTCCTTTGAATATACACACTCAGTTGTGGTATAGCTAGATTATATGATAGTTCTATTTTTGACTTTTTGAAAAACCTCTATACTGTTTCCATTAATGGTTTCAGTGATTTACATTCCCACCAACATTGTCCAGAGTTCCCTTTTCTCTACATCCCCTTCAACACTTCTCTTTTTGATAGTAGCTATTTTAACAGGTGTTAGATGATATCTCATTGTGGTTTTAATTTGCATTTTCTGATGTTTAGTGATCTTGAACATTTTCATATTTCATGTAACTGTATTGTCCATTTGTATGTCTCCTTTTGGGAAATGCTTATTTGGATCCTTTGCCCAATTTTTAATCAGGTTATTCATTATTAGTCTTTTGATTTGTTGGAGTTCCTTATATATTTTGGATATTAATCTTTTATGAGATGTTTGGTGTGCAAGTACTTTTCCTATTCTCTAGGTTGTCTCTTCACTCTGTTGTTTCTTTGGCTGTGTGGAAGCCTTTTAGTTTGTCATTTTATTTTGGCTGTTTTGTTACCTGTGCTTTTGGGTTTATATTCACCAAGAATTATGTCTTGAATTTTACTCTGTTAAACTCTTTGTATACATTATCCTTAAACAGAACCTATGAGGTAGAGTTTAGTATTATTGCAGCTATTTTCTGGATGAGAAACTTGAGTTACAGAAGTCCTATAACTTACTAATGGGCACACCATAAGTATACGTTGCCTTCAAATCTAGTTTTAACTCTGAACCCCATGTTATTGTCTAGTATGTTACAACTATGCAGAGAAAGGTGAATTCTTTGTAAACTGAAATTCACAGAGGTGTAAGTGGATGTCCGTTGTGCTTTGGGAAGTCTGTGAAGTCTGTTCCTTGAATACATAAGGCCTTGCTCCTTGCTTACGGTTTTCACTCTGGTCCTCTTCCCTGGGATGTGCTCCCCCAGATGGCCTTTGCTTAATTGCCCGGGGTCCTTCAAATCTTTGCCAGCATCTGAAGTCTCAGTGAGCTGAGACCCTTCCCTAACCTCTGTTTACAACTTTATCTTGCAGCTCCTGCTATATCCCCACTTTCTGTGTTCCCAGTTCTTCTTACCTTAGTCATTGTTAATAGCACTTTCCATAATTTACTTGTTACGTTTATTACATATTTTCTGTTCCTGCCTATTAAAATATAAATTTCAGAAGAGCAGAAATCTTTTCTGTTCTGTTCAGTCACCTGCCCCAAGTGCCTGGGGCATTGCTCAGCATATCATAGGCATTCAATAATTGCATAACTAAATAAGTGAGTAGTAAATCAGTGAGAACTCCCTGAATTCATCAGTAAGATTTGTGATTTTATGACCTTGCTGGCAGGAAAAAGGTTCATGGCTTTTATCAGATTTTTACTTTATCAGACTGGACCCAAAGTTTACCCTAAGGGATGGTGATTTTTATACTTTTAAGTTGGATTACAAAAACACGCATTCCTCCTTTTCAGTTGTATGTGAGTCATAGAAATTTATATAATATCAAGAACTAGTAAATATTAATACTAGTTCAGTTTAAACTTTTCCTTGGGATCATTATGGGAAGATAAATTGTGTTTTAAAGTTACAGATTTAAGATTATAAAACTTGGTTTTGAACATAATAACAAGTATATAATTTCAAATGTCACCATTTGAGACCGATGGCCAAACTGTGGGAGTTAATGTTACGTCAGTGTTACAGATATACAGTATGAATTACCATTGTAGTCTATGTCGTCTTTTTGTGCACACAGGTGATATGTCTTTATTAAATCCCATAAGAATTATTGTACGTGTACAATGTGTAACAAACTGGCCTTAGCAGTGACCATTTTATGGTCAAGAGGGGACTCCTGTTCCTCAAGCACATAAATAATTACTCATAATGCTGCATAATAAGTAAAAATATAGCCAGGAACATGTGTGTGTGCAAACATACATAGAGTTGAGGCCCACTGAGATCTGGGCCATGATCTCTGAGCCATTCGTTTGTCTGTTTCATCCTTTGCAAGATTATACACACCCTTTTTTTGGGTATCTGTCTCCTGTGCGTGAACTGGTTGTTAAAAGTTTTAATGCTATTGATTAGTGTGAATCATTTAGTAAAACAAGTAGGAATAAAAATTCCTCTTGACTTCAGTATATTGAGTATATTAATGAAGGCTTTTTTACTGAAATTTTCTTCAACTCATTTTCAAGGAAAATGAAAGAGTAATTATCCTCTTATAAAAAGATGCTCACTGTCGCTCATGGGGATACACATTAAAATACTGATTTTCTTCTATAATGGAGCAAACATTAAAAGTACTGGTATTATCAAATGTTTGAAAGGACGTGGTTCAGTAAGCACATATGCTAGGTTGGAATGTAATCGATGAAGCCTTTCTGAAACTTGGTTTGGCCTTCCTTGATGTAAAAATTCCACGTCTGGGAAGATTACCTACAGAAATATTTGCACATGCATAAGTATGCTAATTGTTACAGTGTTGCAGTATAGGAGAAAAAAACTAAATTTTTGTTAATGGAGGAATGGCTAAATCTGTTATTTTGTATTTGCACTATGGTATACTCTGAAGCTAGTATAAAAATTGATTTAAAATATATGCCTAAGTATTGAACGATTTGCAAGATGTGTTAGTGAAAGGAACAGGTTTTTACTTTGTTCTTTAATATACAATTTGTGTTATGTATTTTAATTCTTGTGAACATTGCACCTGAGTATATGGGCATATCATGTATGCAAAATTATAGAAAAGGAATTGGAGGGATGTTTTCCAAATTGTAAGCATGAAAATGGGGATGTGGAGTAGAATTGTAGGTGATGATTTTATTCTATATACTTTAGCACTTGTTGAATCTTTTATGAAAGTACCTAATGATTGGAAATTAGTCCCTGTAACATTACAAAAAAATCCTAAAGAGACACACATAGTCCAGAACTGAGGTGGATTTGTTTTTGTTTTTGTCTTTTACCTAAAATAATGTTTCTTTGCATTACTTCTCTCCCATTCGCCCTTCAACTCCCAAATTTTACTCTTTTTTTTTGTAATTTACTTGATTATCAATTTTAAGATTTTATTATCTAATAATTGTTCCATTATTTATATTTCATTTTATAAACACGTAGTGCCTTTTTTAAAAATTGTGCTCTCGGGCCAATGTTGGAGCCATGTGCCGTCTGAAAATGGAGCATGCTAGGCAAACATGTTTGTGTCTAGTGCATGGATTAGAAGGTAGTCACTCAATAAAGTCTGTAAATTAAACATTTCTGAGACAGATTTAAGTAATTTTGTGAAGATTAGTAATAATATTTAAGTAGACCTTTATTTGCCTGAGATTATGAGACAAAAGATTAAGTCTAGCAGAGTAATAATTATTTTACATTCCCATCAGGATTATGGATAATGGACAAAATAGAACATATATAACAAACATCATCCATGGTACTTTACTGTCTTGAAGAGTTCCATGATAGACACAAAAATTTACTTTTTAAATTTCAAAATTCATTGTCTATGCATCAAGCCTGTAGAATCATATTTCTTTTTTCCTCTGGAACTAGGACATACAAATTTATGCAAATGAACAGCCACGAAATAGATTTATTTTTAAAAACTTAAGAAAAATTTTATAAGCATGCATTTACTAAAGAAGTTATATATTTATTTTCAAAAGTCTGATTTTAGACTTGCTTTGCTCTTTTTCTCAGACTGTAAACAATAAGCTTTATCCTTTTTTGATTGGTCATTTCCCTCTGGAAATTTTTACAAAATCACATTGTAATCTGTTAAACCAAGGATATTTTTATTTGTACTATATTGAAAAGGATCTGTGGAATCCCTGGCTGAAATTTCTAAAATATTAGAAATTTCGTCTTTTTTTCTTTTTTGGTGAAAAATCAAAAAAGCCAAACAGTAATGTAATTGGTAATCTAAAACCATTGAGACAAATGCATCTATCATTTCCTTTGAAAAAACACTTGGAATTTCATTTTCTATTTTTGAGAATAATTAATTCGTTACTTTCAAGTCACCCTTAAGAATTTCTATGGCAACTTAATCACAATAAATCTAAAATAAAACATTTATATGAGAGGAGACAAAATGTTAGCAATTCATGAATTTAGATAAAGGGTATATAGTGTTGAATATAACGCTTTCATTTTTCTTTAGGTTTGAAGTTTTTCAAAATGAAAACCTTGAGCAAAATCTGTGTAATCCAAGTTCTTTTCAGTTTTTTTAAAACTGAAAAGTGAATTAATTTTTATCTGAAAATGGCCGTTGCAGCTCATGATGCAAAACATACTTGATGATCCCAATTTACGATCTTCTTTTAAAGGAATGTAAAGTCCCAAGACCCACGTACTATTTCATCTGCAGCCACTGTGTGTATATTCATAGTCTCACCTTCCATGTTCTATCTCCAACAAATGGATGTTGATGTTAATACTTGTTAGTTTTTGGCCAGGTTTTCATTTTCATTTTGCATCAAGTTGTTCCCTTAGTAACAAGTTCTCTTAGTTCCCAGTGCCTCATGGAGAACTGAGCTGCAGGTTATGACAGGGGAGTCAGGGACCCAGTTAAATGTTGCAGGTGCAAAGATGACTGAGGGAAGCCCCAGCTTGGGAAGTGCTTAATGGAGAGCTGAGTTTGCTCGATGGAAGAAGCTGTCATCTCTGCAAGCAGTCTTTTTCTTCCATGGCCTCATTTTGACCAGGAAGCCCTTGCTGTTCTTGTTAATGATGTTCTCTGCAACTGCCACCTTCCCCCAGTACATGCATTAAGTGTCATGGAAAAGGGCCACTCGCCTGGACGCCTTTCAGTGGTTCCTCTAGTCCATTCCATCTGCTCAAAGCAGAGCTGGCTCTGACATGGCAAGATTTGGGTGATTGTGGGTGCCTGTGAGATCATCCTCAGTGAACTCTTATTTGCTGTTACACTTTGTGGTGCTGGCGTGTGTCTGTTTGCACTCTGTTTACACATGATGTGCTCTGTTCTTAAGTGGCTCTCCTTTGAGTTGGGTAGCTCTATAGGTGGACACCTTGACTCCATGTGGATCTATAGCGCGTGGCAGGGGACGGGTTGCTTTACCACTCTGAGCGGCGATTCTCGTTTGTAGAACGGGAAAAGCATATACCTAGTGCCCAGCACAGTCATGAAGGTTTCGGTTTATTACCACTCACAGTAAATGCCTTCTTTCTTCCTACCCATCTTTGCCCTCTAATGTAATTACTCCATGTAGAATTATTTTCAGTATTTAAGTTAAATATTTGTAAGATAAAATGCTTTTTCCAGAATATATGCACTTCACAAGCATAATTGCTTTAAAAAGCAATTCTGCATTCAGGGTCACCTTGCTGAAGGGGAGAGTTGGGGTGACATGCAGCCTTTGCTCTGTACCCCACACTGTGTCCCTTCCAAGAGACACCTTTCTCTAATCCCACAGAGGTGCCAGCAGTGAGCAGAGAGGCACTGCAATGTCTAACCCGTCTTTCCCTCTCTTCCTCCCTTCTCTTTCTCCCTATTTATTGGTAGTAATATTTGTATATACATGTGAAATTTTGAGATACATGTGAAATTTTGTTACATGCATGACTGTGTAATGATCGAATCAGGGTATTAAGGGTATCCATTGCCTCAAGTATTTATCATTTCTGTGTGCTGGGAAGATTTCAAGTCCTCTCTTCTAGCTATTTTGAAATATATCATGCATTGTTAACTACAGTCACTCTATTCTGCTACCAAAGATTAGAACTTCTTTTATCTACCTGTATGTTTGTACCATTAACCAACCTCTCTTCATCTCCCCCCGCCAACCATCACCCACACACCCTTCGCAGTCTCTGGTATCCATCATTCTACTCTCTGTGAGATGGCATTTTTAGTTCTCACATGTGAGTGAGTACATGCGGTATTTGTCTTTCTGTTCCTGGCTTTATTTTACGTAACATAATTACCTCCAGTTCCATCCATGTTGCTGCAAATGATATGATTTCATTCTTTTTTATGGCTGAATAGTGTTTCATTGTGTATACATACCGCATTTTCTTTATCCATTTGTCTGTTGGTGGACACTTGGGTTGAATCCGTATCTTTGCTATTGTGAGTAGTGGTTCAGTAAACATGGGGGTGCAGATGTCCCTTTGATAAACTGATTTCCTTTCCTTTGGGTAAATACCCAGCAGTGGGGTCACTGGATTATGTGGTAGTTTTGTTTTTTTGTTTTCTGAGAACTCTCCATACTGTTTTCCATAATGTCTTTACTAATTTCCATTTTCACCAGCAGAATGTAAGAACTCCCTCTTCTCTGCGTCTTCCCTGCGTCTGTTATTTTTTGTCTTTTTAATGATAGCTGTTCTAGTTGAAGTAAGATGATATCTTATTGTGGTTTTGATTTCCTTTTTCCTGAAATTTTTTCATATACCGTTTGTGTCTTAAGAAATCTTTATATCTTTTGCCCATTTTTTAGTGGCATTATTTTTTTACTGTTGAATAATCCCTTTGTAACTGACCTTTTATGTATTTCGAGTTTATTTTTAGGTAAGGATTGTTCTTTGCTGTTGCTCTTGTTATAAATTCATTGGTTGATAGTAGTTCATCTGTTGGGTAGAGTGATGTTATCTTGTTGGCCAAGAGTGTTCGTGCCACCGGTATTGGCAGGCACTACAAATAGGGCTTTTTCCTTTTTTTTTTTTTTTTTTTTTTGTGAGTCTGTTAGACATTTATCAGCACATTCCTGGTTATATTATTTCTTATTCACACCAATTTCTAGGAGTTGTTAGTTATTCCTCCAGAAGTTGGTGGTTATTCCTTCTGGTCCCTGCTTTGACTGTTTGTTGCATTGATTTTAGCCTTTAACCTTTATGGTCAAACTTGTGATTATAGAACGGATCTGCGTGCCTGTGTCTGCCTGTATCTGCCAGCCCCCTCCCAATCTCGTCTTCCAGAGTCCCTGGGAGAGTTGTAATGTGGAGAGGTGTGTGGGTGGGTCTTTTCAGGTTACGTTTTCCCAATGCTTTATTGATGACATTTTTTTAAAAAACTTTTTTTACTTTAAAAAATTTTTGAATGCATATGTATTTGTACATATTTATGGAGTATGTGCAATATTTCGTTGCATGCATAGAATGTATAATGATAAAGTCAGGGTATTCGAGGTATCCATCACCCCAAGTTTTTATCGTTTCTATGTGTTGGGTACATTTCATGTCCTCGCTTCTGGCCATTTTGAGATGTACAATACATTGTTGTTAACTGTAGTCACCCTACTCTGGTTTTATAGAAACCATAGGATTTTGACTTGAGGACATGATTTAAAACTGATCCTTGCCAACTTTTTAGTCCTATCAGAGTTGCAAAGCAGGGCCCAGTGTTCTATTGGGGTGTTCTATTGCTAAAGGTGTCATGAAGTTTTAAGTGTACTGAGAAGACACCTGCACCATGGCAGTACTCTTCTTAGGCATGTGGGTGCGATACATGTGCTTCTGTTTTTTAAATGTGATTTGTACCTTGATGGTATTTCTTTTAAACTGTCACAGGAAATGAGATCTGTAACTATAAGTCTGTCTCTTTGACCTAGTCAGATGTTTGCCTCAACTTCTTTGACTTTTGCAATATTATTACGACTGTCACAGATTTCCTCATGGTCTAATGATTCTTTTAAGTTGGAAGTTTACTAATATCTGACTTGCTACCCTAAAGAATATTTATAGTCAGGCCCTTCCCACATTTTCCTCGCAGTTCCATTTTTATAAAACAAATTCCTCATATGTAAAGGTGATTTTCAAAATGACAGGGAACAGAGCCAAAGTAGTGTGGGTCTCATATTTAATGTCCAAGGGGTGGGCCAAAACCTGAGAAACCCAACAGGGCGATGGAGATCTGGAAATTGGGCCAGTTAGAGATGAAGAAGAATCAGGAGGAAGGAGCTATGAGACTTATTGTAGAAATTGCCTAATGACAGATTCAGGGTTTTGAATAGAAAATAATATTTGGTATTCAAAATGTTTGTCAAATGAGTGAAAAAGAGGTAGAGCTGGCCCTTGAAAGCTAATCTGAATAACAGAGACAGAGCTGACTTTCTAGCAAAAGTGTGAAAGGCTTCTGAATGTACTTTCCTTCTCTTTGTCTTCCTGTGAACATCTTGCATGTTGCTCTTACACAATTAAATATGTCCATGCTTTGAAGTCGGGGCCTAAAATGGGTAGGTGTTGTGGCTTTTAAGAAATATACTTGCAGTCTAATATTTTAAAATTTATTTTGGTTTGCTGTCAGTTATAAAATCTGTTCTCTTTTAACCTGAAGTGTTGCCTAATAAAGTTTTTTTTTGTTTTTCACTCCAAAAGAGACAATTCCTGTTATACTAGTAGTCCAATTTGCCTTCATCTATTATTTGGAAAATAAATAAGCAGGCTTCTTGATCTTCTTTTATCTGAACATGTTAAGAGTAAATATTGCAAGAATAAAACAGTTCTTATCTGAGTGTGACCTAAATAAATATTTCAAATGTTTTATTTGGTGAGTGAAAGCAAATAACATCTGCTGAATTTTCTATTTCTTATTTATCCTATAGATCATTTATTATATAATCATTTTCTACTAAAAATTGTAATGAGTCTCTTTTTCTGAAGACATCTGTTCTGGTAAATATTGATAAGAAAATGTTTCATATAAAATGAGCTGAAGTTTTTTAGTCCATTTGGAAATCATGAATTTTAGATTTAATTATATCCCAAGGGGAAAAACCTGAGGAAACCAAAAGTACTAACATAATTGGGCCAAATTGTGTAATCAAAACGAACGATATGGTTATTAAATCTAATGAAATGATTTCCCAGTATTCATTTCTCTGATTCAAGAAATTTTAGTAATAAGTTTGTTGAAATGGACATTTTAGGCTTTCACTGCTCCTAAACAACTCTTTCCTTGAGGCTGTTTTTCATTGGAAATAGTTCTTTCTTTTTCTTTGATGAGTTCCAATGTAATGGTGATATTGGAAATATTTCTAAAGGTTACACCTTAAAGCAGACAGTGGGTGTCTGTTGGGGTGTAGGCAAAAGGAAAGGTGACAGGAAGTGAAATATGAGTCCTTATTAAAGGCAGAGGGGAAGGAATGAAGGAGTGATTTGCTTTTTAAAAATTATTCTCCACTTTCATTTTATACAAAATGAAAACATACCATAAATTGGTACAAATCTATATGACATCTAAAGGATTAATATCACTAGTTTATAAAGATTTCATTAAAATTCATAGAAAAAATAAGCTCCTGTTATACAGGTAAACCTCCAGGTAGTATGCGACCATTTCACAAACGTGATTGTCTTAGTCTGGGTTCTCCAGAGAACCAACTGGGTTATATTTGAAGAGATTTGTTACAAGAAATTGACTCAGTGTGATGATGGAGTCTGAGATGTCCCAGGATCTGCGGGTGCCAAGCTGGAGCCCCAGAGAGCCATCGGTACAAGTATCAGTCCAAAAGACTGCAGGCTTGAGCCCCAAGGATATCCGGTATTTCATTCCAAAGGCAGAAAGAGACCATTGTCCCAGTTTAGACAGGAGCAGTTCTCAGCCTTTTGTGTTCTGTTCAGGTCTTCAGTTGATTGCGCAAGGCCTACTCACCTTGGGTGGACACTCTACTTGACTCTGTGCTGATTTAAATGTGAATCTCATCCAGAAATGTCCTTGCAGATACATTCTCCCCCCCTCCCTCCCTCTGTTCCTCTCCCTCCCTCTCCTCACCCCCCTCCAGAGGAGCGCATTAAGAACCGAGAAGGTCTAAGATTTTGTCCTACTTACAAGCTAACAAGTTAGCCTGCCTCAGCCTCATGGGTGGTGACAGAAGAAATGAGCCTCCAGGACCAGAGAATGAAGTATTTTATTATTCCTAGCACAGCAAGCAGTGCAAGCATCAGAACATTTGGTTCAGTTCTCTTACCCCCAAGACCCATGGAAGTGATGCCCATGGACCCAGCTAGCTGCCTGTGTGGCTAATGTTGCAAGTGAAGACTCAGAGTGTAGGAAACTTGGATCTTTCGTAGTATCAGTAAGCAAGACTGCCCTTTGCTTGGGAGAGATGCTTAATCTTTGTCTTCCAAGTCTGTCTCTCTACAGCTATCCTTGAAAAGCAAGTCAGAAAAACAGTCAATGCCTCTGTTCTCAAGACTTGCAAATTTCCAATAGAACAATGGAGACTTGTCTTCTAACGCAGGAAATGAAAGTTGTGAAATGGACAGTTTGATATGATGTCACCTGGCTTGGTTATTTGAGAAAGTAATTTAACACTAAGTTCCTTAAAGTGATCATGACATTTGAATCATTCCACTGTAGATGTCCTTGAAAAAATTAATCTTAAATATTCAAATGTTTTTATTTAGAAATCCGTTAATTACTATAGGTTTAACATGTTCTGTCGTAAGTGAAGTTTTACATAATATATTTTACCTGATGGAATATTGAATCATTAAAAGTGACTTCTGTAAAGATTGCCATAAAATGATACAGTAAATAAAATTTTTATATTACTGTGTAAACAAAAACCTGTATGATTTCAAAGAACTGAAAGCAAATACCACAGATGTGTAGAAAAGAAATAACAGTACATCGTTGTCTCACAAAACATGGACTACTTTAACTATAACCAAACTTTGTTTCACAGAAAGAAGACATTTATTTTTCAAAACAAATGTTATAAAATGAAGTTCCAGTTTTGTTTTATTTAGCTAGAAGGCTGTGCTGAGCACCTGTATAGCACTGAGTAGTTCTCTGTACTTTACACTAATTGCCTCATTTGATTGTCGTAGAATCTCTACTAGGTAAATGCTATTATTTGTCCCAGTTTATCAGTGAGTAAACTGAGGCATCAAGAAGTTAAGCAACTGGTCAAAATGATTTGCATGCAAAATCCATGTTCTAACTACCGTGCTAGGCTGTCACAGCAAATGTAACACGCTGAATACTTTAAATTGTTGCATTTGTTTACTATCTTAATTTTTATTTTACATTTGTGTCATATTCTGGGAATTAACAATGCAACAATGCATAGCTATTTAGTTTTATTAACATTAATCTCTAATGTTATGATAAATTTTTAAAACCATAATTTGAAATTGAGCATTTAAACAAATTAGCACTGCTATGTACCTTGTGTCAGATACTCAATAGGTTTCATTTTATTAGAGATTATATAGTCCCTTGATCCCCAGGAAATCTATTAACTAGCTTTTGCTTCTTTGAATTTAACCAGAACATTGAGTGAGAACAAGATTTTGTTTTTTAATCTACTTATTTTATCCAAGCCATTTGCTTGGATAAAAGTAAGTAAGTTAATGACTTCATTTATGAAATTACAGTGTTACATTGGAAAATAATAAACCAGTGCAAATTCCAATATCTGTTTACATGAATGGATTTTGTTATAGTACCCATGTGTTCTTTACCTGTTTATTAACAATTTAAAATAATGAGGTGTAGGACTTTGGGGACTGCAGAATTTTTTCTTACTGTTTTCTTCACAAATTCTTTGTAATTAGTAATGACAAAATACTGATCAAGGAAAACAGTATAAAAATGTGTATCTCAGGTCCTGTTGAGAGCCCTGTTAGGTTTTTGTGGACCACAAAACCCAGTGATGAACTTGCCTTGTTAGGAGTTGCCTTCTTCACTTTTTCCTCTGTTTTTTCTTTGATTCAGTTTAATTGAAATTTCTTCTGGTTACCTGGTTTATTTGCTAAAACATCTAACCAGTCTGTCCCCCTGTTTCTTGCCTTAAAATTTCTCCCATTCAGAATACTAGACTGAAACATTGATTTTTTTTTTTGAATGTCTTTACTTGATTTTTAGGACCCATTAAGTATGATAGTGACTGATAGCAGTGAACTGTCTTTGGGATTCCCTGTTATGTTCTATGTTCTTTCAGGCCTTTGATTCTTAGCAAGGTCACTTTTCAGAGAAATTATAATGTAGGGATATAGATGTACAAAAAGTAATTTATAAAAGTATAAGGTTTAAGAGATAATAAAATAGCCTTTATTTCTAAAAGATTTTATATTCATTGTAAAAATACTTAAAATTATAAAGATACAATAAAAAACATTCATAATCCTGCCACCCAGATATAGCTATAGATAACATTTTCCGTGAAATACCTCTTGATGTTCATTACATGTTCCTCTCAAAATGAAATTTCTCAAAAAAAAATGTTAAAGGAATTCTATATATGAAAGAATATTATATGTCCAGAATTTAATATTTTTTATAATGTAAATTTCATTTTTTAAAAACATTTTTTTCACAGATCCTGGCCCTAAAACTAACAAGTTGGCTTGAAGTCTCACGTTCACTGCTTAATAATTCTGGGTCACTCTTCCATGAATAGAACAGGGTGAAAAAAACATGGTGAAACTGAAGAATGACAGACCCTGATGCAGCTTCAAAATCCCAGCTCTGGCCCTGCAGAGAAATATGAACTCTCTTCTAGGCCTGATCTGCTCAGGATAAGAATTCCCACTTTATTGTGAGAATTAAATGAAAGACTGTATGTACAGGTGTTGATGCATTCTTGGTGATTAGTAATATTGGTTCTTAACCCTTTTCCCTAAAAATTTAATTTTTTTTATGTAGGGTGCTTTGCAAGTAGTGATATCCATGAGTCCATCACAACAAGCCTGTAAGATAGTTATTTCCTTTATTCAGATTAAGAAACTAGGCCCAGGTGTGGTGGCTCACACCTGTAATCCTAGCCTTTTGGAAGGCCGAGGTGGGAGGATTGCTTGAGCTCAGGAGTTGGAGACCAGCCTGGGCAATAGCGAGACCCTGTCTCTAGAAAAAATAGAAAAATTAGCTGGGCATGGTGGCGCACACCTGTAGCCCCAGCTTACTCAGGAGGCTGAGGCAGGAGGATCGCTTTAGAGCAGGAATTTGAGGCTACAGTGAGTTATGGTGACACCACTGGACTTTAGCCCTGGGCAACTGAGGATTAGATGCAGGTGTGGTGGGAAGGATGCAGGCATTAGTTACTGGATTCAGGGATTATCAGTAAGCACTAATAGGCACGTTTTCCTGTTTGTGTTATGTTTGTGTTATGTTATGTTTGTGTTTCCTGTTTGTGCATGTTTCCTTGCATGCAAAATGGAAGAATGTGAAGACAGATTCCAGTGTATGACTGGATATCAGACTAGGTATCTTCCAATACAATTCCTCTGTGCCCTGGAATCGTAATAATTGCTGAGGAGCAGACTTAAACATTTTGGAAAGTAATTTTGAGATTCTATTCTGCAAGGAACTCGTGCAAAGATACATCCTTTTTGTTGTTCTCTTTTGGTAGATAGCTTGCCTAAATCAGCACCATCTGTTCTTTTGAAGATTCCTCTTGCCTTCGGTCGGTGGTGTGGAGTCCTGTTGTGTATGTTTCGAAACAGGAAACGTTTCATTTCTCTGGGAAATGGAAATTTCATGGACTGTGTTAAATGCTACATTTGATCAGTACTTGCTTGAGGTGAGAATGTTAGGAATCTGGTTGAGGGGCTGAAGCTCGTGTCCAATCATCCACGTCACAGGTCTGTAATAATTCTTCACACAGTCCTAAATAACTGGCCTTGAGCTCTGTTCAGTAGAGCAGAGTTTAAATTACTGTGAGATGGACTGCATCTAAAAGTTGCACAACTCTTTCCCTCTACAAGAGACTTTTTATTTTAAAAGATCTTATTTATTGTCTAGTATTGTGTATTCTTAAAAATATTTGAAAGGTTTTTGTTTCCCAAATCTTTTTACTGTAGTTGCACATACTTCATGAAGTAAAAATGGTTTTACACATATCCTGATTTAGTTTCTTTGGAAGGTTGCTATAGATTTATCATTTCCAATGGTGAAGTCCCCTTCTCCTCCAGATGTTTTCAGTTATTTTCCATGTATGATGAGAAATTACTTTTCCCTGGCGATTTGGCCAATTAATCAAGTAGTTGCAACATTAACACAAACGCCTTCTGGAATCCTGTTTGTGATACTTTGGGGACTCAGGAAAGGATTCCCTTTGGAATTACTTTTCACCAGATGTAATCCAAAGAAAAAGTGGTTTAATTCATTCTGTCAACATTCAAATAAATATTTTCTCTAGATGCTATCATTATTAATAGTTAACACATCTGCCTTTACTTTAGAAAGATCTTGGAGATACTCTAAAAAGTGAAAAGGACTATTTAGTTGAGTGTATTTGCGGCAATATAATTGAACCAATTAAAATACTTTATTAAGGAGAATAATATAAACACTTGAGGAAAAATATTCTAAATGTGTTTAAAACAGTGCCATAAGAACTTTCATTTCCTTTTGTGCTTCCTGAACATGAAATTCTAAGATGAGTATGTAGAAATTTTAATGAGGGGAAGTATAAGCTTTAGTGTTTTATAAAACATTTTTTTAAATGATGAATTATTTCTTAAAATTTTAGGCCTTTCTTTTAAGTAAAAATTATCCAAAATATTTAGTCCCTTGGAACTCAGAATTTGAATGTAGACATACAGATGATTCATTTATTTTATTTTTATTTTACTTTATTATGTTCCTATGAAGTGTACAGTATAATGTGAACTTTGTTTCGTAAACATTTGTGTTCTTGTTTTATATGGTGAATGATGGAGGCTGGAGTCTAGTCTTAAGAGTTCTATTTATAAAACCAATTGTGCTTCTGTGCAGTAACATCACTTACGTTTTTGGATTTTTTCTGAACGTGTGAATGTGGACAGGACACTTAGAACACTAATTGGCACTGTAATGGCTATTAGTTTAATGGAAGAGAGTAGATTATTTTTACTAGATATAAGGGACCATGTTATGCTTGTGACATATGTTATCATATCTATTTCTCTCAGTTTTCCTAAGAGGAATATACTTTTATTATCTCCATTTTACAGAAAAAGGGGTAGAAACATACAAAGGGTGTATAATTTGCCTAGAGTTACAAACCTGGCAAATGCTACAGTTGATGTTCACACTGAGGTCTATTTCACTTTGAACCTGAGCTCTTAGTTACTATACTCTGCTATAAAATGAGCGAAGGAAAAGGAAAATAAAAAACTGTATTGTCTCATCTGGAAATTCTAACACTGTTTAGTTTAAATTGATACTGTAGTCATTAAATACTGGTTTGACAGATACATTAACTGAGCTTCATTTACTGTGGATATAATGAAATTCAGTGTATAACTCTTGCTAAAAGTAACTGTTCAGTCACAACTGCAAAAAAGTACCAGACAACAAAACAAAACCATATAGGAGCTGATATTTACACATCCAAAATTTGGAAACTCCTAAGTAGTGGTTCCCACAGCAACCGAAGCTCAGCCTCCAGGCAGTGAATGTTGCCATCCAAACTCCACACCATATGCAGCGACATGAAATAATATTCTACATGCTCTTGGGGGCCTGGTAATGGCCACTGTGGGAATAATGTATAAATTAGCAGTGACTGTTTTATCATCGTAGTTTGGGGCATTTCATTTATGTGTCTATCTCATAGTGCAGCATAGGTGTTTCAACTGGTGGTGCATCTTGGTGGCATTTCAGTGGTGCTTAGATTATTAATGAACCCTGGAACAAAATGTCTGTAACTTATAAGATTATTTTTATGACTTACATCTGCTTTATACACAGCTGGGTGTGTGTGTGTTCGTTCGTTCCTGTGTGTTCTCCCTCCTACCTCCACTCCCAATGGAAAAGCATCATTTGGGGGAGTTGATGTTTACATTCAAAGTGCAGTTCTCAGGCACGTTCAAGATGCTGGTTAACCTTTGAAATGTATTATATGCTGGTGCTGAAAAGAGATAGATGACAAAGAAGTACATGTTAGAGCAGACTCTGAACACCCAGGCTCATCAGTCTTCAAGTAGCTCGGTTCCATGCAGCGCACCTGCACCCAGAATGCGCAGAGCATGGCTGCAACTTGTAGACAAGCTCGCTGCATTCAGTTTCTTCTTTTGGTAGATTCTTGGAGGAAATGTCAGGTGGCTATTACCGCCTGCTCTGCCTTCCCTTCATATCTCTTTAAAAATTTAGCATGTTATTTGACTTTGTGCCTTGAACCTGTGACTCCTGCTTATCATGTTGTTGACTGATGCCTCTGTTGATGGCATATACACTTCTAAGAGTCTCTTGATTACATGATTAAAAATATAAAATTTTTCTCCAGTGGTGGAGTGTCTCTTGTATATAGGTGGTTTAATAAGTGCACAATAAAATCACTGTTAAAGTTATGCACTATGTGGAAAAGATAAACCTAACAAATCATGTATACATAAGTTATACATATATATACTTCCAAGAAAGAGACTAATTTTACTTCCTTGCATTCAGAAACTTATTACCCCAGAGATTCCTAGGGATGATTTTGCTTTAGGTAGCAAAATATTGACAGAGTATCTACCAGGTGCCAGATACTGTGGCTCCAAGGAGAAGTACGTGTGGTCTTGGAACCATTTTATTGGGAGAATCTGAGGCTTTTCTAACTACTATAATTTGGTTAATAACACCATTGATATCAGGTTGTGTTTATCATTATTCAAATGAACTTGAAAAACCAACCTAACTCTTAACAAACTCCTTAATGAAAAGACAATGGCCAAGATTGTAAATTAAGGCATCTTTTTGGGTGACATTTCATTTATTTTTATGAACTACCATATACCACACGTATCTTTTGGAGGATGAGCGTATTTACCCAATTTCTGCAACACACTGGAGTGTAATTTTTACTAAATATTGCCTTTGTCAAAAGAAGAACACGAGGGAGGTGGTTGATTACTTTGTTATTTGTGCTTTTCCTTAGCTTTCAAATTCAGCTTTTCACCACACACACTCGTCTTATCATTAAAGATTTTCCTCCTCAGAGAAAAAGACCTAGTTAACGTAATCATAATGCCTATTAGACTCCAGTTTTTTTCCAGTTGCCTTTCGCAATAGAGAAATAAACCTAACACTGAGCGAACTTTTCTTTGTGTCGTGCTACCTTTAGGATGAGGATGGAACAGAAGAAGATAACAGCCGTGTTGAACCAGTTGGACATGCTGACACTGGTTTGGAGAACATACCCAACTTTTCTCTGGAGTAAGTTATTGATACTTCTAACGAAATATACAGGTAGCATAATTAATTGCAGCAAGTATTCCAAAAGCACATGGCATGTGGAATGTTTGCGCTTAGCTAAAAACATGCCTGGCATTGATTTGTTTCTTTCAAAGAGCATCTTTCATCTGTTAATTACGTAATGTAAGCAGTATAGCATGGATGTGCACACGTATCTGTCCCGAGTTTCATGCATTGGCAAATGCTATTAAATTATAACATAACACAGTATTTGAAAATTTTTGTCATGTTAGCTCTATAGACACTGTAACCATTTTTAGATTGCTTTGTATGTCAGTCTTTTAGTCATTTATTTGTTATTCAAGTTCTCTAAATTAAAAAAAAATTGTGGACCTACTTACTTTACTTGAAAAACTAGTTGAATCATGTAAACATTAGTCATTATTGTGTGTGTATGTGTGTATATATTTTTGAAGAAATAGAATCTTTCAAGATATTTGATGGAAAGTTAGAGGTCATAGGTTAGCAACCTTGAAAATGATTTTAAATGTACAAGGACAAAGAAAATTTTTCCTATATTTTCACAACATTCCAATTATCTTAAATATTGGCATGTGTAAGTGGAAGGTGTTCCTAGGACTTCTTCCCTTGATACCTTAGAGCAGGGAGGGCTTTTATTTTTTTTCTTTTATTTTGGGTAAAAGTTGAGAGTCTAAACATTAACATACATTTACTAAATTCTTTCTTTTCTTGGTCTTCCAAGGGAGGGCTCTAAGAACTTTCTCAGTGAGATTAAACAGGCTCTAGGATCAGATTATGTTTGGATATACATACAGCAAGCAGCATTCTGAGTATTTACATTTAAGAAGTATTTGTCATGCCATAGACATTTTTATAATGAACGTGGAATAAAATTTATTAAAGTTATACTATTCTTAGTTGACAAACCAGTGATTTAAATAAATGTTTAAATGGTATTAATAATATCTAAAATAGGATTTTATGAAAGTCTATGAAAAAATTTTAAAAGCCCATTTAAGTAGTGTTGCTTTAGTAAACATTTTGGCAGTATGGCAAAATTTTTATTTGTCCCAATTAGTGTATGTGATTAAATCTATGCACATGTTCTCAATATTGTTTTGATTTGTTTGATATCCCTATCTTTAATTATATTTAGTGTTTATATAAACAGGACATTCATAGTACATAGGACAACCTTAGGTTACTTTATAAGAAATATAATTGAGAAATTGGCATTATCTATCATATTAAACTATGTTGTGATCTTTGTCAAATCCATTGGTAATCATTTATGGTTTCCCAGGTTGCTTAAACTAGATACTTAATTGAAGTACTATTTCCAAATATTGTCAGATAAATACTGCTTGGGCCTGTCATGTAGTATGCATATATGGAGTACTCTACAAAGTAAGCAAAATCCCATTTAAATGGTTTAGAAAATTTATATTCTCCAAATTATACCAATTTTCGTTAAACTCAGGCTTATATTAATAGTAAAGATTGATGGAAGTGACTTGACAAATACATAGGTGATGTAAGGTTATGCTCTGTAACACAAAGTACTTCAGTTACTTAGAAGAAGTAACTTCATGTTATGTCCTATAATATAAACAGCATCTAACTGTAGTCGCAGCTGCTCAGGAGGTTGAAGCAGGGAGGATCCCTTGAGCCCAGGAGTTTGAGGCCAGCCTGGGCAATATAGCAAGACCTTGTCTCTAGATAAACAAGCAATTACAGGCACTTCTATGAAAATTATTTGATTTGTAGTAGATGCGTATTGGCTTTGAGAAAGGAGTTTTACAACCTGTGCTTGGGTAGTGAGGTCAACTGGGATCTCCTGTGGACTGCACCTACAGAGGTGAAACTTTGACTTCATTGGATTATTGGAAGGATTAATGATGAGATGTATAAGAGCACTTTGTAAATTGTAAAGTGCTCTGTAGCTGCAGTATCCTTATTCAGTTAATCGTCAGAGTCCTTAAAATAGATGGGAATCTATTAGATGGGATGGAAAAATTTCACCGGAAGTCTAGAAATTAGACGTGGCAAAACATGAACTTGTACCACACAGCAGAGTGTGGTCCGTGAGAAATGGTTCTGTGTCATTTTAATGTAGCTATCTCTGATGATTACTCTCCCTTCATGCCATCAGACTATTGTACAGGTATGTAGCGTTTAATGTTGCCTTCATCACCATGCTTTTATTCCAGAATGTGGATATATATGCGTGTGTGCTTGGTGAGATTTTTGTTTGGTTCTCTTCTGTTGTTTTTATTGTATGTCTGCGTTGCGGGGTTTTTTGTTTTGTTTCGATTTTGGTTTGTTTACAGTACGTGTTCACGCTCCCTCATTCATCATTGTCTCACAGTGATATGGTAAAGCTCGTACAAGTCCCCAACGATGGCGGGCCTCTGGGAATCCATGTAGTGCCTTTCAGTGCTCGAGGCGGCAGGTAACGTATCTTGGAGGTTTTTAATTGACTCATAATGTGGAGTGTTTTATCTTCATTTATGCTCAGAAAGACGATGATGTTGACGTAGCATGTACTTAATAGAAAACATTTTCATTTGGGGGCAACTGCTATTTCATTCATACGGATATATCATCACCATGGAAAGCACTTAGCCTGAGGAAGAGAGGTTTTGCAGGAACATGAAGAAACTGCACATTTAGATTATCCTAATAAATTTATTGTTCATCACATTTGAGCAAACATTTTACTTTGCGGTAAATTGATGATAGACTTTAAAGTCAGACCTTCAGCTGGATTTATAAAGTTATGGAGAGCTTAAGACGATTTTTCTGGAAAAATGCATGCAATATAAATATTACCTGTATAACTAATGAGTCGTGTTACTTTTTTAATCATGTTTGTTTAGTCCTTCAATTTTGTAAGATTTCCATGATTTTTAAACACCTTGGAATGTGAAATTTTAGAAAAGTAGGCAAGCTAATTGTTTCTCTCCTACCACATGGCTTTTGTCTCCTTCCCTTTAATCTCTGAACCTTCAGCTTGTCAAAATTCTGTACTGTTTGTGAATCCCGACTTCTTTACAGAACATACATCCTTAAACACTTCAAATGTTATATGAGTTTCCTTGATCCTGATATTTTTTTCTGTGAAAGAATTACTGTATTTTTTGGTTTTAATATATTCAAATACTATGAATTGATTTTGCAAGCAATGCTTGGCAGCCTCTGTCATCAACAAGTGAAGTGCCTGGCATCCCTCCCCGGAAGCTTGACCCTGCGAATGTTTAACTTCTGGAAGTTCAACACGTCTTCTCTTACTTGTCCTCTAATGATGGCCTGAGAAAATATATTTATGAACTATTTATTTGCTTCTTAATGTTGAACTTCTAGGCTGGGTGCAGTGGCTCACTTCTGTAGTTGCCAGCTGGGAGGATCGATTGAGCCCAGGAATTCAAGACCAGCCTAGACAATAGCGAGACCTTGTCTCTAAAAAAAAAATAAAATAAAAAAAAATAAAAACAACTCATCCAGGTGTGGTGATGTGCACCTGTAGTCCCAGCTACTCAAGAGGCTAAGACAAGGAGGATCACTTGAGCCCAGGAGTTTGAGGCTGCAGTGAGCTATGATGATGCCACTGCATTCCAGTCTGGGGAACAGAGAGAGAGACCCTGTCTCAAAAGAGAAAGAAAAAATAAAACTTTCTTGAAATTCTTATTTTATTGTTTTCTGTTGACATTTTTTTAAAATTTTAACTTTATTTAATGGGGAGAGGAATGGGAGAAGGTAGAACGTAGCCTTAGACCAGTGGCTGAGACCTTAGAATTTAGTTGAAACTGTTATCAAGGAATTACAGGCATTTAATGTTATTAAAGATGCCATATGTGTGAGTGAACTGATTTTTAGTTAATTAAGAGAGGGTCTTGCTTTGTTGCCTAGGTTAGAGTGCAGTGGCATCATCATCGTCATAGCTCACAGCAACCTCAAACTCCTGGGCTGGAGCAATCCTCCTGCCTCAGCCTCACAAGTAGCTGGTATGACAGGCAGGTGCCACCACACCCACCTAAGTTTTTTAAAATTTTTTTGTTGAGATGGGTTCTTGCTGTGTTGCTCAGGTTGGTCTAGAACTCCTGGGCTCAAACGATCCTCTTGCCTCAGCCTCCCAAAGTGCTGGGATTACCGGGGTGAGCTACCGTGCCTGGCCTGTAGTTTATTTTTAAGACGAGCATTTGAGCAGTTGTATTACCTTCTTGTTACGTGTTCTCAACTGTTGTGGGTCCAGATTTCCTCTTTGGTAAAGCTGCCTGGCTTATACAGTGTCTGGAAGCTGAAACTTTGATTTCCTTAGCACTCTGCTGGCATATGAGGCTTGAATGTTAGTCCTATATTCAAGGTGTGAAAGCAACCTTGAATTATCAGGTGGTGGTATATTTACAGAGTTGTGGCTGCTTTCAACTTTTTTCTTTTTTAAATTTTATACTCTGGAGAAGCATTGAAATTTCTTTAAGGAATTTTCAGTTAAATGATACTAGTTTTCAAAATGGCACTTTTATATCCTTTAAAAAATACAATTTTAAATGATCTCAAAAATTATATTTTCACTTTTTTCATGAGTAGAAAAGATAGGTTAAAATGCATGGATTATAGTTTTCCAGTATACATATGCCTTAAACTGCCTGTGAAACATAACTCATCACAAATGAGATTTAATTGTGTATACACCAGCTTTGAAACCAGTATTGCAGTGACAAACAAGTTATTTTCTGTCATTTGTTACGTATTTCCTACCTCTGTGTGAAAGAATATTACGATAAAATAGATGAAAACACTAAAGCAAAAGGAGAATGAATTATTAAAATAAACCTAGCTAGATTAATTCAAAGGAAGACACTTCACAAAATCCAGCACTGTTGCTGGGTTACTGTGGCATTTAGTTTTGATGCACCTAACACATTCAAGTATGTGAATGGAAAAGGATGGTTTTATAGGCAAGTCATTTTTAGTCCCTATTCATGTGGCACTTAATGAAGAAAATTGTGCAGTTTCCCTATATAAAGGGCAAAGAGATTTAAGAGAAACAGGTTCTTCACAAACTTTTTTGGGCATTATCAGTCTTCATATGGGAACAAACAGAAGGAGTTTGTTTTTATCCAGCACTTGTGTTACATCTTTAAGCTCTCTCATGGACTTAGGATATGAATCATGGTTCTTCAGAGTTGGGCTAACGGTGGGAGAGAAAAGGAAGGTGGGCTGCCCAGACTCACAGATGGCGATCATGAGGAGCCCAAGACACCCACCTACCTTGTCCTCAGACATGCTCAAAAGTGGGTTCTTCTCATTCACTTAGTAAAGCTTGGTAAGCGCTTACTGTGTGATAATTCCTACGTTAGGTGCTAGGAGACAAAAATGAACAGGACATGGTCTTCCTCCCGGGATTTGCAGTCTAGATGTAGTGATAGCTGAGAAATCACACAATTATAATTATCTGATAAACGTTGATATAGTTATATAATAGGTGCTTTGTTATAGGAGCTGATAGAGGAAGAATGATCTGAATTAGGTAACTGAAGCTGGCTCGCTGCGAAAGATGATTTTAAATATGACAGCTTATAATGAGAACTGCATCAACTCCGCGGTGGTTTGTGCAAGGCAAATTAAGCAATGCGGTATAGTAGAAAGGAAGAAGTTAAGTGCAGCTTGTGAAGAAATTGCACATAAGTCTAGTGGGAATACAAAAATACATATTCATAGTGTGTAAGTTGAAATTTCTAAGAGTAACTTCCCTGGTGCAAAGTTCCCATCATACTTGGGCCTTCTCAGTTTTGGAGGTATAATTAAATAATACTCACTGAATATTTTTGTAAAAGTGACAAATGCATGTCAGTATTGCCTTCTTGTTTAGATTTTCAAAGGCAAAGAGCCTAAGGAACAATGAAATTGGAAATCTTATGTTGTGAAGAACAACAACCCAGACTACCTGACGTATACTTAATTAAGGAAAATAGTAATTTAAGGCCAGGCACAGTGGCTCATGCCTGTAATCCCAGCACGTTGGGAGGCTGAAGTGGGAGGATTGCTTAAGGCTAGAAGTTTGAGACCAGTCTGGGCAACATAGGGAGACTCTGTCTCTTCAAAAATGAATGAATGAATGAATAATACAAAAAAGAAAATGGTGATTTAAACTTGTGAAGTCAATGGTAGAGGAAATTTTAAAGCCACTTAGATATTATTTACGGCCTGATGTAGAATGAGGTTTTGTTAAATAAAAATCTTGCCGGGCTTACTTTACAAAGGCCATTTTCCAGGGTAGGTTGAATGTTGTTTCTTGATCTGAGGCATTAATGACAATGAGCTCATCTCCCACCCGCTGCCTTGGGTGTCCCCTTGCTCCTACCTGAAATGCAGACACATGGGTGTGGGCACAGTTTTATCTTCCCTTTGATGCTGTTTTTCTTTAGTCATCTCCCTGTATGTTGTTCAAAAATAAAGTTGACTGATTCCTATCCAGAACGATTCATTCACGATTTTGTTACCTTGAAATCAATTTTTACTTTACACATATTGTTTCATTTCTTCCCAGTTTAAATGTCAAACATAACCTCCTTATTTAAACCACAAATGCTACTATTTTCAGGAAGGTTAAGCCAAATAATTGCAATTTCCTTTGATAGAAGAACCCTGTTTTATGTATATATTTCTAGGACCTAGCCATAGGTATTGCTAAGTAAAGCTTACACAACAAAGGGACAGATGAGCCCCTGACTATCCACATTAGCTGTAGCATCACTGTATTAAAAATGAAACAGCAGTGGTAATATCCTGCCCTGACTGTGGTTAATAAGTTTCCCGAGACTTTGTAATGACACAGAAATATGATTATGATTGTGATATAATGGTAAGTATATAAGAAGCAAGATCTAGAATCATATACTGAAGGTAAGGGCTGGACCTATGAAATAAGATTTCGTGTTTGCTTTTAAGGAGCTTAAAGTGTAATTGAGAGATGTGTGTATAAAAAGATGCATGCCGTGTGGCACGGGGATTTAGAGATAGTAGGAACATTGAGTCATGTGGCAAACCCTCCAGGAAGCGATTGAACTTGATCCATTCTTTGAAGGAAATATGGGACTTACCCTAGTGATGCTGTTCTGGAAACAGTCATTGCATGAAGAGAGTGTATGAAAGGAAGATGCTACATGTAAATGTACATGATTGGTCGGAAATAATGGGTAAATTACTTGAATCAGAATGTATTCGAAGATAGCACCAGAGAGATTTTCAAAAAGTACTTTATGAATGGCCTACCAGTCCAGGGGAAGGAATTGGGACTTGATTTAGTAAATAATGGGGGAATTGCTAAAGGTTTTCAAGAAACTTGATCGTGTTATTTTTTAAATTACTGTTACTCTTACATGGACTCCACATTCTAAGTTATAGTGGATATTCCAAATCTTTTCCCATATGAAAAACAAGTGTGGCGAAAACACGTTCTTAGTAAAGCAGAGTTTCTGCTTCTGTCCGTTTTCTATAAGGGACATTTCCCGTTTACATCTTTGCATCTTTATTCTTAAATCTGTGGAACTTAAATTTTCTTTCACATTACTTAGGCAAATAACTGTGTGTTTATTTTATTTAAATACTATTTTAAGATCTAGTATTTACTAGTTACCATTCTTGGTATCTAATTACCATTCTTGGTATCTAGTTATCATTCTTGGTTACCATTCTTTGGCTGTCTCAGGTTAGGGATTAGCAGACTTTCTGTAAAGGGTCAGATATTCAGTATTTCTGAATTACACGCCAGCAGGGCTTTATTGCAACTATTCACCTCTGCTGTTGAAGCATGAAAGCACCCTTTGATGATACTAGAAACAAATGGGCTTGGCTGTGTTCCTGTAAAGCTCTGTTTGCAGTAACAGGTTGCTGTCCGGATTTGACTCATAGACTGCAGTAGGCCAACCCTTGCTCTAGAGAACTAAACAGATAAAAACACCCTGCCATCATGAGGTTTATATTTTGGAATTTTTCATGTCTAAAACTTTCATCTCTGTTTTCTACTCATTTTGGGGGGCATGTGGGGATAGAGTCTACCACTTTTAAATTTCTATTTCTTTATAAGAAAGGCTCTTTTATTGTAACTACATGTTATTAAATACTTCCCACCAATTCGTACCCCTGATTCTCAGGAATTTCCAAGAAGGAAAATAGAAACAAACGAACAAACCCATTTACCATCCTCCAATTCGTAACAGGTACTCACAGAACTCTACTTCTTTAGGGTCTGACTTTCAGTCATAAGACCTAATAGAAAAATCTAAAGTCTAACCTAGCTAGGAAGTCAGGCCCTGGAAAGATGCCGTGTGGGGCAGGGTCTGTGTGCTGGCTTCTGCTGACAAATGCTCTATTTATTAATGTCTTCTCAACTTATTTACAGATAAACTGTCATTTGGTTTGTCTGGTTAATTTTAATCCCAACCATTTTTCTTCAGTTGAGCATTCACAGTATCAGGTGAAGTGTCAACACCCTTTGGGAAAAGCTTTTTTTAATTGTTAAAGTTTCTTTTCATGACTTTCCCCCTATTTGCTTACTTATATTATTGTCCGTAAATATCATCTAACCCGAGAGAATATTTTTAATACTTAGGGTTTTTGAGTTGAAATAAAAGTGATCCTATTGAAAATACATTAATACATTGCATGTATATTATTTTTTTATTCTACAAGTATGCTATTTTAATCTGAATATGGATTAATGAGAAAATCACTGAAATGTAAATATAGTTGTTTTCTGCAGCCTGGAGGCATATTTTGAATAATTTTGCTCTCAAATGTAAAACTAAGGTTTCTCTGTCTATGTGGACTAGTAGGCAGGTATCTTTGGACAATCTTGAGACATACTATATCCATCCATTTACTTACTCAGGCAAAATTTGAGCTTGGCTCTCCCTTCAACTAAAATTTGCATGGCTATAATTTTTGTTTGATGAACCCTTAGTTCATCTAACCTGTACCACTTTGTGCTCTATAACACATCTGAAACAAAAGTTTATTTTCCCTCCAGAATTCCTGGTTAGAAATTTCGTATGTGTTCTTTCTCCTACTGACTTCATCATATGTTAGATCCTCTTGTTATTGGCGGAGGGTTGTTAGGAGTGGTCCAGGCTACCTGGGGTGGAGTCTGGCTCTAAATTTTTATTAAGTGTGGCCTTGGGCAAATCAACTTCACTTAGCTCTAGTCCTTACAGCTGGAGCATAGTAATCATGGCTTTTGTTTGGTTTCAATAAGACAGTGCATGTAAGTCATTTAGCAAGGTGCTTGGCAGTGGCAGCTGATAAGAATGATGAAATTATGAGAATGTATTTTCAGCTTGTCTTATGTGCTTTAAATTTCCTGCAGTGTTGCTTGGTATTCCAGTTGTCTAGGTAAGTAGTGATTAGTTGGCATAATCAGGGAAAATGATCATTTTCTCTTACATCATGAATCTGAGATAAAATACACTATTTTAAATTTGAGAATCTCAATCCACACTTTCTTAGTTAACTGGGTACATATGCCAGTGAAGAATTACAGTCAATTTGAACATCATGGAATTAGCTCAGAATAAATATGCTCTTGAACTTTGAGTGCTGAATTTTAATTTAATTACTTTTGAAAAAACTTTATTTACTGACTCAGTAGTCTTTTGTCTGAAAGTTTTTAATTGTGCATTCTCAACTGCAGACTCATTTGTTATAATAAAGGACCATAATGTATGCATCTGTATTAGAAGAGTTGTATATTATATTTGGATAAAGACATGTTTCTTTAAATGTAGTAATATGGTGTCTGTCATTTCTGCTCTGATCTGAATGCTCGATTTCTATTCACTTTTTTTTGGCCTGTTCATCTCACCCATTATGGTGTTGTGTTTTGTTTTTTTAAATCAAGATTTTTATTTTAGCTGAAAATTCCTTTCCCCTTCCTTCTGTTGGTTTTCCCTGTGTCAGTGGCTATGGTTCTCAGAGGGCACACAGATAATTACTGGCCCCCATGTGTAGCACTCTGCGAGGTGAGAGGTTCCTGTTCATGGGACCCCATTCTGTCCACTCGTGCTCTGCCTTCTCTGCAGTTGTGGTGTTTATACTGTGTCAGCTTTTATTAAGATGAATTATGATCATTTCCATACAGCTGGGTGACAGTTGTGGTAGTTTACATTATCAAAGCAAAACTCAGACTAACTCAGCCAATTGGGATGTCAATAAAACATTTGTTACTTATTTTCAGTTTTATCATTGGTAGTAATTTATACTTAGAATTGAAAATGTTAACATGTGTGACTGAGTTTGTTTTAATTAAGTGTATAATTAGGCTAATGAACCTTGTAAAAATGTAGTGGTGCAATCTTTAATATAATCTAAGCAGTTGAATTTCTAATTATGCATCCAAAATCGTGTACAAAGATGCAGCATTTCAATGGCTTGTTTGCTTCAACTGTATCCTTCCTTGCTTTTTTTTTTTTTTTTTAAGAAACATTGTTCAAAAACTGTGAGGAATGTCTTGAAAGAAATATGCGTGTCATTGCATTTTTTATATTAGCATAATTATTCAGAAGTGAGATTTGTATGCAGTGGACAAGGTATTTTCTTTCTTTGTTTTTTTTCTTTTTCAAATATATAGGAAACAGTGGAAGAAGAGCAGGTTTGGGGATGTTTTAGATTGACCAGAAAAAAATCCATTTGCTTGAAAATCAGATGAGCCAAGTTGGGTTTATATTAGATTCATAAAGAAGGTAGAGGAGGTTCTGTTTCACATAACCCTAAACCTTGTGGTTTCTTCATAAATGTGGTCCCGCCATTAATGAATGCGTCAAGTCTTTTATCCTAGCACAGCCAGGGTAGGGGTTCTGCTCCTGAATAATTCCCCAAACAGAGCTCACCTCATTCCCTTCTCCCTCCTCCTCCCTTTTTATTTTTTGCAAAGTCGTTTCTTCTGCTAGAACATGGTTGCCCCCGTCAGGAATTCTGGCACTAGCTCCCCAGAAGAAAAGCTGTTCTCTGTTCCAGCACTCTGACACGCCAAAATGTTCACAATTTCATTAGCTAGCTCTACTTACTTTCTCTGATAAAAATGTTGCAGGAGCCACAATACCATAGGTAGTGGATTGTTTATTACTCTAGAACAAACTCTAGTTGCTGGTTGTTTGCAAACTATGTTCCTAAAATTTCCTTTTTAATTATACTATTAATATTTGATATAGCTTTAGATTGAAAATGGGAAGTATGGAAATGTATCTGCTTGCACACACACATTTTTCCAGAAGGTGGAAGTGTCTGTTACTACTACTTCCTGTTGATTTCCTCCTGAAGTTCTTTTCATTCTCAGCTGTTACAGTTCAATTTTCTTAAGAAGTTGGGTTTTTTTTTTTTTTTTTTTTGATCATTCCCATTCCTTTTGTAATCATTTTCACCTAGTGGAGCAAATGAGATAATTTTGCAGATTGTACCACTTTACTTTTAAATTAATCCATTCTTTTTGAGAGAATGATTCTAATAGTGTGGTTAAGTACTTAGAAATCAGCAGGCTACTAACTTCACCTTAATTCAGACTGTTCCTTTGATTCCCTGATCACGTGCTGTGTCAGTCAGGGTGAAGTTCTTCCTCTTCTGCACTTTCCCCCCATCCACCCAAATCAAGTCTCTAGTACTGAATAAAAGAATTCTGAGATTTTTCTTGACTATTTTAACAATGTTGGTTGTTAAAGCCTCTACCAATAAACTTCTGTTATGTTTCCTGTCAGTGTTATAGTGTATTTATTTACGATTTGTAACATTTTTACTGTATGTTAGGATTATTGATGCATTGGCCATAGATGAGGACTTATTCAGAAAGACAACCATTTAATAAATGAAACACAGCATGCTTTTTTACTTTAGGTGATTATTCTAGAATGATTACTAGGGGCAGATGAAAAAGTAGGTTTCAAAAAGAAAAATGATGCGAATATAAATCCATTCACTAATTTATCTGAAAAATTGATGTCACTTGTAGAATTAAAGTACAAATTTCTAAGTTATACTATTTTAAACTCTCATAAATACTGAACACTTCTGTAGAAGATAGATTTACAAATTTAAGCAAACGATCAGTGTTAATTAAGTGCTAAGTAATTTCTGTTAAACATAGTCTATGTATATTTTTCTAACAATTTTCTGTTGGCTATTTTTGTTTACACAATTTCAGAATACATAAAAACATAGTCACTTTGGATTGCAGAAATTTTATAACCATATTCAAGTTTTGCTTGTGATTTCACCAATTAAAAACTAACTGGAGTGAATCTTGGTAGGGCATATTTTTATTGCAAGAGCATGACATTCTTGATCTATAGCAGCTTTTGGCAACAAGTTTGCTGCCTCACAGTGGTTCTGTTGTGATTACCTGTAGGAGACTGAGATACCTTTTCCTTCTTTTTTGTTCTTTTACATGGCTGTTTGGAAGGTGAATTGGCCAAGTATCTCTTCCAAGTTCCACTGGTTTCGGTTACTGTGATTTAATTTGACTTTTCATATTAATCTTCCTCATTCATCAGAATCATGGATATATCTTAATAATCTGTTTGATTCCTCTGATAGAACTCTTTGTTCAGTTGCAGATAGAAACAAACTTAACAGGGAAGCCTAAGGAGATAAATTGTGGCCATGATCACATTTAAACAATAACTTAATTCTTGGGTGGCATATTATGGAATCTTTTTCTTCCAAAAATGGACTGAGGTAGTGGTAGTGAAATTGCTCATGTAGCTAAATGAATGTACTTTATTCTTACCTTTGAGTTTAGAGAATTTTACATATTTACTTACTGCCAATATATAGCCATCAGTAACTAAAAATTATGTACATAATGTTTTTAGCGTCTTATGTTTGTAGGTGCTAATTTTCAGCTGGTAAAATTACAAAAGACAATTGAAATAGTATATTCTCTTATTCTTGAGAGTAGACTTGACCCTAGTATAATGTCTATTATATTTAATAATATAAATTAGAACGAACTTAATCAGTGACTTCATAAATATTCATATAGGAAACAAAAGTTGCACTGCAAAATAAAAAGTGAAATAGGAATTTTGCTTCAATTTAATTCATTTCGGCTTAACCATATCTTTAACATAAATGACACCTGCATGAAAAAAAGGATCTGAATCAAAATTCTGTTCACTCATTCTGTTTTGCAAAAGGCTTATTAGAAATATGAGACTTGTTCGCCTTAGCTAAACTCAATCATCCATTCATTCAGTTGTCACTTATCAAGACCTTACTAGCTAAGTGCTTGGGCAGCTGAATCCCATCTTCTCTGTCTTCTAGGAGCTTACAGTGCAATAATAGAGATAAGGTATGTATATAATAGAAGAATGGGATAAATGCCCATAGAACATGTGCAACAATTGCTTTAAAAGTTTAGAAGAGGATGCTCTCTATTTAGGTATATTTCTGCTAGGGAGCATTTGCAGGAAAATGCAAGTTGATTTCTCTTAGAAAACATATAGAGACAATTGGAGATTGTAGTATCTTCAATTTTAGTTTATGTACGATTCTCAATTTTAGTATTTCTACAGGCATTTTTGAGTCTCTTATTTAGGATAATGGAAGAAAAGGCAAACTTTGGAAGTGCCAAAAAATAAGTTCACGTAAGAATTTTACCATGATCATGATATAAAATTTGTGTCTACCACCAAGTAAACGATAGGTCCAGACTTGTATTGCATGTACTGTGATTGCAGGAAGTATTTACTTGTCTCAGTATCTATAGAGCGTCTTGTCAGTTAAGAAGTCAGTGTTCTCCGGCAAGTATACCAGTAATTTCTACTTTTTTTTCCTCCATTTGGGTTTCTTAAAGTTCAAACTTTCAACCTGGAGATTGAGTACACATACAGGTGAGAGGAATGGTGACCAGAATTAATTGAACCTCTCACTGACTTTCTCCTGTTTTTCTTCAAATGCAAATACTGGCGACAAATTGGTTACTTTTGAGAGACCTAACAGATTTTGAAATTCAGAATATTGGGCACTATCACATTCAAATGCTAAGCACTGAAACTCTTCTATTTCTGAAATCTTCGCTATTATCCTTCTCAAACCTATGGTGCGGTGAGATTAGCTTTTCCTCATTACCCTAACTTTGACAGAAAGGCAGGGGATGCATTCCGTGGTGTACCAGCTGACTTCAAACAGAAAACCACACGAGCCATTCATAAATACATGCTCATCTGTGTTCCACAGTGCAATACCCACTGAACCATTAGGCAGGCCCTGTTCGGAGCATTTTTAAACATAGAGAATGGTGTGGTTTGTTCCAAAAACATAATCCTGATGAGCCAGAAAATGATTTCTATTTATTGAAAGGATCCATTCCTACATATCATTTAAATTTCTGTGATTTTGTCTGGGTAGTGTTTTAAAATGTATTAATAGCGATTTAATGCACCCCTCTATAAGGAAGTCTTTGTAAATATATCTGCACTAAAGCAATAGGGTAGTGTGCATGTTGGAAATATTACATGTGTAATCATTTGCATTCTTAATGTTCCAGAACCCTGGGGCTATTGGTAAAACGATTGGAGAAAGGTGGTAAAGCTGAACAAGAAAACCTTTTTCACGAGAATGATTGCATTGTCAGGATTAATGATGGCGACCTTCGAAATAGAAGATTTGAACAGTAAGTGTGTGCGTCCTGCACTTCCGTCCTTTCGTGCTTTAGGCATGACAGAGTGCAGTCAGTTGAAATGATCTCGCTGTTTATACTGGAGAGGGGTATTTTCTGCCATTATCTAGCTTTTAAAAATTTAATCAAGTTCAGAGTAATTACTGCCATTAGACTACATTTCAGCGTGCCCTCCTTCTGAGTGATCGGGCTCTTCTTAAAATATAATGGGTCCAATTTTGGCTTTACAAATTTGTTGGTTCCTCACCTTTTGGAAATTTGACAGGTGGTCTTGTTTTTCTCATACTTTACCTCCCATTTCCAGCCTTGTTGCACATGGTGTCTCTAAGTACACGTAAATGGAAAAAGCTCCTTTGAGCCACAATGTCGTGTCATACGCAGATTTCCTTTATCCTGATTCAAGCCCTTATGCAATGAAAAAAAATAAAAGTTGGCCGGTTCCTATTAGGCAAGGCAGGAGTGAGCAGAGCTCTTGAGAACTTGGGGTGAGACTTGACCAGGAAAGCAGCGTGAGGTGGCCCTGCCTCTCAGCCTTGTCGTGCTGCAGCACAGGGACCCACACAGTTTAAATTATTGAGGCTGCATTGCTGTTCTTGGGATTTTTGTATACACTGACTTAAATTAATAAGTTGTGAATAGTTATTTGCTTCTTATATTTGTAAAGATATTTCTTTGAAAACTCAAATGGTCCCTTTGTAAGTAAACATTTTATAATGTTCACAAGTTGTGTTTGATAATGTTATAGAGAGAAAGTTACGTTTGATTTCTATTCCTATTGAAATTAGAATATCTCTGTTGTACCTAAAATAGTTGTTTAATGATTTAAAATTGAGAATACACTATTTTTTCTGTTGCAGATAATTTTGCTATTTTTCTTTAGGGAATGAGAAATTTATATTTGGAGAAACAGCTATGCTTGTGTATCAGAGCTTGCAAACCTGATTGATAAATGGGTTATCAGAATTTTGCCTTTGAGTTTCAACAGTCTGTCAGTTCTTACTGCTTAATTAGTATACTTAATTAAGCTCATAATATCTTCTAGTCTGCCAGTCTTAATTTGCTAATTTTCCATTCTTTCTCAAACCCAGAGCTCAACATATGTTTCGCCAAGCCATGCGTACACCCATCATTTGGTTCCATGTGGTTCCTGCAGCAAAGAAAGAGCAGTATGAACAACTATCCCAAAGTGAAAAGAACAATTACTATTCAGGTTGCTTCAGCCCCGACAGCCAGTATCTCGACAACAGGAGCGTGAACAGCGCAGGGCTTCACACGGTGCAGAGAGCACCCAAACTGAACCACCCGCCCGAGCAGCTAGACTCTCACACACGACTACCTCACAGCGCGCACCCCTCCGGAAAGCTGCCGTCAGCGCCAGCCCTAGCACCCCACAATGTATTTAGCATGAATGTAAGCAGCGGTTATAACACCAAAAAAGTAGGCAAGAGGCTTAATATCCAGCTTAAGAAAGGTACGACCTATCTTGTTTTTGTTTTATGGAATTTACTTAAAAATTCAACTAACCGAAAGCACCCTGAATTTTATTCCATTATGGTTTGAAAGAACTGATATAAAGACTTTGTGTTTAAAAATGACTTGCTTTTTAATGTATTTAAAATTGTATTTTTTATGCTTTTCAGATTTATTTTGCTCTATCGAAATCAAAACATGAAAGTTCAGAGAATAAGACCTTAAAATATAAGTCTATGAGAAGAAGGTATCAGTTACTACTGCAGTCAAATTTTTGATTATGAATGAAAATGCTTTCAGGACATTACTATGAAACCCAAAATAATAGTGAGGGTTTAACTGTTTTGAATCACCCTCTTGCTGTCCAAATATAGCCCTCAAAGAGGACTTGGTGGGTTTGTCAGCTTCAGCCCCAGTGTTGTGGTGGTACTGAGTGGCCAGTTCACTTGAGGCTGTCAGTGGCTTGTGGCGGGTTACAGAGAAGCCAGACCCTGGGCTCCTGTCTCTTGCTTTTTCATAATGCTACGTTGTTGCCCTTTCTTAAGGTGATGTGGGAAGTCATGATGGGCTTTGCTAGTTCTTCATACACTTTGTATCAATTTATTTAGGTAGCCCCTTCCTGGTGATGGTAGATGCGAGTGTGTAGAGAGTATGCGTTTCTGGTTTTCCTTCAGCGTCAGCTGAGATCCGGACTTGACTTTCTCATTTTCACCCAGTACTCCCTCGAAGCACTGAGATACACTTCTGTTGTTGGTCATCAGTTTTAGCTGAACATTTCCAGATATTTTGAAATCATGTCTTTGAAAATGGTGTCATCGTGTACAATATTCCTCTTTTTTTTATGAGCCCAAACAACTCCAACTCATTGGATGGAAATGAATCCAAGAGAGGTGCATTATTTCCTCATGTTCCATAGCTGTTGGCAGCAGATTCTTTCTAGACAATTTTCCATGTCCTGATATTCTGACCATTCTTCTTCCCACTTGGGGTAGTGTTTACAAGGTTGTAAACTCTGAGACTGCTGTTTCCTTTCTAAATCATATTCTTGCGTTGAACTTTATGTGAACCACAAGTTCCTTATTTCTGGTTGCTTCCTTTTAAGCTCCAGATACTGGGTTGACATGATCAGGAGTTGACAGCTTGCCTCCTTGCACACATAAGGGCACATCAGCAGAAGCCCCTTGAGTTCTGTCAATTCCTAAATGAGGGAAATATCCGATCCTCTCTCTTCCTTTTTCTCTACTCAAATGACAGGCCCTTGTTTTTGTTTTTTTGTGTTTTTTTTTTTGTTTTGTTTTGTTTTTTTAACCAAAATCATATCAAGAACCACAGATAAGAGTTGTGTTAAAAAATTCTGCTTGGGGTCTTTCAAAAAAGGTACAGTCTTTTACTTGGTCATTGTTGTAAAGATACTAGTTCGTAAGTATCTTTTCCCTTTTACATTGATAGTGATATTCGTGTAGTCAATTACAGCTTTTCATACAGTCAGTATATTTAACAAATTTTGATATAATGAGAACTTTTTTAATGAAGGGAAATTTTATTTGCCATTAAAAGAACCATTCTTTTGAATACAGATATTATTTTAATAGCGTTTAGAAGGATGATTGCATTTATACAAGCTAATTTAGAAAGGCTATGCTTAATCACTATAAGAAAAATGGAAACAGTGGTTTTCTTTTAAATATTATTCTGACCTTGAGTTATCTAAGTGATATGGAATCCCATAGATCTATCTTGATTTTTAACTGACTGTGAGAAAGTATGACAAAAAGTGCGTACTGCCGGTGCATGCTGCCAATACTTACAAATATTTTATATGACAAATATGTTTACCATAAATAAGAGTGAAGAAGGGGCTCATTGTCTCTGATTAGGACTGAATACATATGTTTTAATAGTAACGATCACAGGAGAATTGAACAGCTTTCACTGTAGCTATTCGATAGTATTTTTTACCGTCGTCGTTACACTTAAGATTTTTAATGAAGTATATTAAAAACATAGGGTGTGTCAGTGTTAAATTTCAAATTCAGTTTAAAGTGAGCTAATATGCTTTGACAGCAGTTCTTCCAAAACTGGAATCAATAGTGAAAAAAAAAATCCTTCAGGATAATGATTCTTTGGCATAATTTTGGAACTTTGTCATCTCACAAGACAAAATAGAATAGCCCCAATGTACTTGCTTGTATAATTATGATTTCTTAATACTTACTGCCATTTTGGCATTCTCAAATACCCTGGTCTTTTGTAGAAATTAGCTTTTTAATAAAGTCAGAGGAGAAGGTCAGTAATCTGTTTCAGTCAGTGGAAAATGTTTTGTTGGCTTTGTTAAATGAAAATTGATATCTATTTATCTTTCTTTTAAAGGTCATTGCCTGACCTTTTGGCTTACAGATTTAGGGGTTATTGCTGATATTTTAATAGTATTGAGGTTCATATAACAGTCAGTATTTGTAGTTCATGCAAATTAATATTGCAAAAGGAGAATAATTCAGAATTCTTTCTTAATAAATGTTATTGCAAGTCATTAGAGTTCCATGAAAGCACAGAGACATATGGAAAAGTCCCAGCAGAATAATTAGGAAAATTTCATATAGACAATATGCCATTCAAGTCTTCAGCACAGAAGACTTAAAAAATTAACAGTCTGGGCATACTGAAGAGACTTCAGACTAGAATGTTTTGTTTGATCATGAGAATATTTATGGTAGGTTTTGACACCAATATGATTATTGAATGTTTTCTTCATTTCTGCTTTGTTTCTCTAACCTACATTTTTATTTTCCCATTTTTTTGTTCACTTATATTTTATACCTTTCATTATAGTTTTACACTGAGTGCTGTGTCAAATTAGTGTATTCTGTTCCCAATATTTTTTACCTATACAGATTGCTTTCCTTCCCATAATGAGCAAGCATTTGCCCTAATATTATTTTAACTGAAATGGAACTTAATATCTTAAGAAGTAACTTTTTAAAAAAAGCTTAGGTAGAAATTAATCATTATTCAAAGTGTTACAAAAATTCTGTGATTCATGAGAAATTTGTCATTATCTTCACATTTTTTTTCCCTGGGCACATTTTGGCTTTATTGCATGTCGATTTTAGTGACATATAACCCCTTTTCTACATTGCGTTGAGCTTGTAAGACTGCCTGTCAAGAAAGCTGCCAAAGAACTGAGAATTTAAATTCTACACATCAGCAGAGTAATTTATAAACCCCTCATTAACCTTAGTACCTTAAACATAATATGATGATCCTCAGATTTGGTAGCCATGATCTAAGATGGATTCTTCACTGAGTAATTTGCCTTATTTTGGGGGGGCAGGGGGAGTAAAGGGGAGAAATTTATATGATAAGATTTACTTGGATTAGAAGAGAACCAGGCAAAGATAATATGGTTCATCCTCTTAATAAATTGCTATGAGTAATTACGGTTTGGGCAGGTTCCATCATCTGTATCTAGAAATATTCCTTATTTTGCCATTCCTCTTCCATCTCTGAACATTTTCTCTTCCCTTCCAATTTGGATACCATTATGCCATTATTGCACAGTAATCCTTGAGTTTTGAGGCACTGTGGGTCTTAACAGAAGTTTTTTTTTCTTCATATAGTGAATTTCGTACTCAAATACTTTGTTTGATTTAAAAATGTTTAGCAGGCGTATTTGTACATTAACTTTCAACTGTCTTTGAGATGATTGCCATTTCTTCTTAGATTAATGACATTTGATTAAGTAGGGCAGCAGCCATTTAAGCATTCCATAAATTTGTCTATTTTGAAAAGTGTATTACAGCTTTTAAAGTATTAGAAGAAATAGAGTCCATTGTCAAAGTTACACAGTGTGAAGTTGAGGTAGAGAATAGTCACAAATCCTTTATGTATGATACATCTGTAAAATTTAAGTTACCTCATTTTATTTACTTTTTTTTTTAAAATACATACATATACATACACAGGTACAGAAGGTTTGGGATTCAGCATCACTTCCCGAGATGTGACAATAGGTGGCTCGGCTCCAATTTATGTGAAAAACATCCTTCCAAGGGGGGCTGCCATTCAAGATGGTAGACTTAAGGCAGGAGACAGACTTATAGAGGTGAGTGACATCACTACACAGGATGTTCCATAATTCTGGAAAGATTCACCTTTCAAGAGTTATTTTTTTAACATTTTCATAAAATATTATATTTTAACAGAAGTATGTCACAAAACAGTGTATTTCTGTTTTACATTTTCTGTGTTATCTGATGAAAATTATCTTTTAGTTACCAAATATTTAGTTATTCAGACATTTTCTATGAGAACAGTATTCTGTCATTATATAAAATGTCTTTAAGGTTCTGTTTCTAGATGGCTGTATGGAAATGTTATCTACTTTGTAATCAGAATGGACACAAAGTAAATGAAAACAGTGTGTGTCTTGATGAGAGGGACAAGGAGATTTTGAGATGACAGCGTGGAGAAAGAATTGAGACATAAGAGTCACATGTCAAGGGAAAAAAGAAAAACAGTTTTTGAAAAATTTTCTTTCAGTGCCTCATGAGTTTCAGTTCATTGGTGTTTGAGGCTATCTTTGAAATGCGTAAATACCTAGAGCTTCTGTTTGTGTAAAGGTTTGTGCATATAGGATAAAAAGGAGGGAAAGATTGAGAAAAAGTGTACTTTATTAGCTATTTTGCTTAATTTTTTTCAGAAAACATAGTCTGTGTTCTTATTAGCACTTACCGTATTTTCTAATTGTTAACTAATATTAAAATTGTCATGTTCAAGTAAACTTTTCTTTTAGTTTCAGGGGTGGTTTTGAGCTCTCCAGATTTTTTAAAAAGTAGAGGAGCAAGAGAATAGCTCCTGTATTTTTTTTCCATGTCTACATTTTGGGACTGAGATGTCTTAAATCTTCCTCCCTTTTAGTGCTTTGCGTGTGACATTTATAAAGAGGCACAGGTAGAGTCTAACAGGAAGGGTTTGAGTACAAATTATGTTTAGGGTCTTGTTTACAGAAAGGACCACTTGGCCTTGGACTATAAATTGAGTGGTATCAGCTCGCCTTTTGAGCTGTAATTTGTTTTATTAATATGTGATAAGAGTCTCAGCTGGTACCTGAACTCAGTCCTCTTGGCTTCTAAGTTTAAACAGAGTCTGTCCTTTCTGCCTGTCCCCTCCTTCCCTCATTCTTTCTAAAGATAATCACTCTACCTTTTAGTCACTTTTTCTTTTCATCACCTAATTGCATTTTTCTTTTTTTGAGAAATGGGAATGACCTGAACCTTGTATGTCTTCAGAGTTTAGGTTTTATTATAGCTGTCAGCTGTGTCTTAAAAGAGAAACTTTGTTTTTGCATGTTTTAAACCCAGCCTTCTAGTATCTGTAGTTGTCTTTATCCTCTTCCAGAATTTTTTTTTAACTTTCTTTTGTCCTGTTACCTATTTCCTGCAATCCCATAATAGTAGTCCTTTGAGCTATTTAAGATTGTTTTAGCAGAAGGGGAACCATTCCATTTCAAAACATATTTTGCCCAATACAGAAAAATTTTGATATTACAATTTAAGTAATATACTTATTTGCCTAGGACAAAATGTTATTTTTGTCTAAATAGAAAATTACAGAATACTTTTTTAAAAGGAACTTATGCTGTCATTTCTGTTAAATATATTGTGCTTTCTGATAATGATGTTATTACCCATGAGACGAAACAATGAGATTCTCTAAGAACAGGTTGTTTCAAATCTTTTTTCTGCTAGACTTCTCTTCTACCTGAAGAAATCTGAGGTGAAATAGTGCTTCCCTCTGAAAATGTTATTATTTTGTAGTCATCTTTCTTTCTTGTTTAAAGTTTACATTTTAGGGATAAAAAGCTTTCTCCCTATTTGTCAGTAAACTATTACTGAAAGTGAAACTATTTATGCCAAGATATTTTTGGTGTGTTTTTATTATCCCTTATAAGAGCAACACCTTTTTGTTTTTGTATACAAAAATGCAAGGGCCATCAAAATATCTCAGTTCAAAGCCAGCAACTTGTGTAACTTGACATTTTAGATAGAATTGTTTATTACTTGTTATTTATTAATGGCCTTGTGGTTGTAGCTTTGGTTTATTGATGAGCACTAAAAGACTGGCCACTTCCTCTCTTATTTCTGGATGTCTGGTCTGAGTTTCTTCATTAGCCACAAAACCTTAGTGGTTACCCGGTCATGGCAGAATATTGCATGACGTGAGTTATGCTCCATAGCAGAAATGGGCAGTCCTAGACGGTGTGTTTTTTTCCTTCTGTTATTTGTTTGTATGGGATTGCAGCTGAAAACTTTTTATTTGTTTTAGGTAAATGGAGTAGATTTAGCAGGCAAATCCCAAGAGGAAGTTGTTTCGCTGTTGAGAAGCACCAAGATGGAAGGAACCGTGAGCCTTCTGGTCTTTCGCCAGGAAGACGCCTTCCACCCAAGGGAACTGGTGTGTAAATTTAGAGCACATGAAAGATTTCTGATGCTCAGGAGCCAGGGTTCTGGGTTAGCTACCTGATGGCAAATGTTTATTGCGACATCTTCCGAGGAGTTTCTATATCTAATATTTCTTCCAGCCCTTACTTGATACAAGCATTCCTTTCTCTAAACCGCCCTAGTTTTAGAAATGTGTATCCACAGAAATGAATGGAGGTGTATTTAAACATTAGACTGTAGGGATGTTTTCTAGGACATCAAGTGTTTACCACTGTACACTCTCCGATGGACTGACTGAATACAGAGACGTTGATTATCTCAGAACTGTCACTCCACAGGCTGTTGCTGAAAGCTTGCCATCTTTCCCGCTACATATGACAAATTTTCATATTTCAGATTTTCATAGTACGTGTCGTTAAGCCAAATAAAGATGCTTGCTTACTGTTGTGTGAAAAAGAGTACCTTAAAAAAAACCTATTATTGAAAACAAAAAGACCTAATTGGCAATATGCCCCATGACTATTGATTACAAATATAGGTAACAGTATTTGGGGTGGCGTAAATAAAATGAAAAGGCAGTTATTTGCAACCTATCTGCTTCACTTTTTGTACATACATCAATATGCCTACCTGTTAGGGACATTTCCGTGGTATAAGTGTGAATAAAATATATGTCTTGAATTTCCATAGTTTTGAATGGTTTTCCGCAAGTGCTAGGGATTCATTTATATATAAAAGTGACATAATTGGAGGAGTTGCCTTTTTCTTTTGATGTGCCGAGAAAGTGTTTTATTTCAAGTACAAGTGGTATTTTAAATATTTCAAAACAGAGTCTACTTGGCTCATCTTAGAATATACACCATCTCTTTTAGCTAGCTTTTAAGCTTTTTCTAAAAAACAATTTTTATAAACCAGAAAGGCAAACTTTTAAGAATGCAGTCCCCAAATTTTTCATGTAATCCTAATTCACTTAGTTTACATCTTTGAGTATAAAGATATCAACCATGATATCTTTATCATGGTTGATAAAATTTTCCTTTTATTATAAATAGGATAAATATTTTTATTCTCTGTAGAAATGAGATATATCTATAAATGTTAATTATAAATAAAGATAAATTTTACTTACGAATATTCCATCCCTTGGTCATGTATATATCTAGAACTTAATGTGATTTTGTTGGAAATTTCAGACTGATAGGGTTGAAAAGTGAACACTTTTGTTTTAAGTAGATTTCGAATACATTATGAGAACTTCTTTATATTTAAAAATGTTTAATGCATTATTTCTCAATTTAAATTCAGTTTTGCATTTTCCCCCCACTGTTATCCAATTTTGTGCTTAAAGTGCCACCTGATCCTAAATCTGGAGATGTCTCTATTAAATTGTAAATGAGCACTTAAAAAAAAGAAAAAACACAACTAAGCTTTACACGTGATTTGATGAAGCTTTAATTCTTCCTCCGTGTATCCGAGCCACGATAGTGAGCATTATTAGACTGCCAAAGCTTCTACAGTGCTCCTAAACAGCCTTTCCCAGAGTTAGTGCCAACATATAGCCAGCTTAAGGTTATTCAGGTTCTTCTTGTCCAATTTTGATCTTCCAGGCTTCTGTTTTTCCCTTCTGCTGCCTCCTTTTTTTTTCTTGGTTATTTAATTTATTGCTTGTGAGCTTTTCATTAAGGAGTGAGCCAGTAGGCCGTCAGTCTATTATGCACATTGCAGCTGCTTTTCAAGATTTAAAATTATAAAATCCTGAAAACTTAGAGCGGGGGACATTTAAAAATGATCTTTGAAATCCAGTCGACATAACTCTTCTCTTTGGGGTGTCTGTGTTTAAATTCTGTGTGTCTGAATCTAAATACTTTTATCAATATGTGCTTTTTTCTATAAATCAACCTTGGAAGTACCCATATAATTAATGCGACTCTGTATTATATGAAAAAGAAATCAAATTTTTTCCCTGTGTAATATTTTAAAGTACGAAGCCCGTGGTTCAGACTGTGGTTCAGACTGTTATTATCTGGTCTAGCTATCAAATGATCCTATACCTTAAAACTTAGATTTGATTGGGGAAATTAAAAGACAAAATTAGATACAGTGCCGTGATTAGGAAAGCAGTCTGGTAAGATTTGTTTTCCTCCAAATGATAAATTCATGATGTACTGTGAGTGAGCAAGTAGAAATTTACATCTAGAAAAATTTCTTAAAACACACATGAACACACACATTAGTGGAAGTTTGGACGATAGTAATACATCAGCCATAATATAATCACCCTTTATATATTTTGTGGCTTTTAAGAATCAACAAAATTTCCTTTAGAATAAAGCGTCGTGTCCCTGTGTGTTGAAGATGGCTTTGGTCAGTCTGTATTTATGTTTTTCTTCAATTCTTCTAGAATGCAGAGCCAAGCCAGATGCAGATTCCAAAAGAAACGGTAAGAGCTTTGTCTTTTGCAGGGTGCAGAGATGTTGGAAAGATAAATGGAACTAACTTCTTGCTAATTTAATATGAAGTTACTTGTCCTGCCTTTTCTTGGCTCATAATAGTTAATACATGGGTTTATTAAATTCCAAAGTGATCTTATTTTAAGGTGACTTATTGTTACTACCCCAAATGGAGTATATTTTGTGATTGTTTTTGGTCAGACACATTAAAAAAAAGATACTGTAATTTCCTATTCACTTGCATAATAAGAGGGACCAAAGATTGGTGACTTTAGTAGTTTGACAGATACACAAAGTATTTTATTAGTTGTAAAATGCTACATTGTAAGTGGCTACAAAGTGGAAAAAAGTAAAAATAAAAACCTTTATTCAGGAATGGAAACAAAAAAGGGAGCGCTAAGAGAATGCAATAAAACAGTATCATTAAACAGGAAAATAAAAATGATATGTTAGTATTTGGCTGACATAGTTGTCATAATAACTATAAAAGGGGTACTTTCTCTTAACAAAAGCCAAGTACAGCTCACATTAAAATGGAAACATAGTCGTGTCTTGTTTAGAAGACAAGTCCTAAGACAGGATGGAAACACAGGAGTATGTTTAGTTTCAGCAGGCGGAACTGACGCAGTGAGAGTAAGAGTTACCCTAACAGTCTTCATGATACTATGTCACATGGGAGATAAAAAGGCATTTTATAGTGACACATAATATTATCTGGTAGGTATTCTGATAATCACCATCTTTTTTACATCAGACAACATAGCACAAAAAGCCGTCCTTCCCAAACTCTTGTAAGTAGAAAATTTAACAAAACCATAGCCACAGTGAGTAATGTTAGCATATGTTTTTACAAAAATTGTTGTATTAAGTAGACAATAAAGTCAGAATATAAAGGGTTTGAGTAACATAATGAACAGGTTTGAATTTCTATACAGATTCGTAAACAGACAACTTCGAACTTACAAACATACAAACATGCTATTTTGCAAAAGACTCCATAATTCTAAAAATGGATGACAGATCAGATCTCAAAGGAAAACGAACAACCTTGAGAATATTGTGCATTAATAAATACACATTGTAGTAAACAGAAAATTCAGAGCCTTGATTTTTTTTGTTTATAAAATCAGTTGATGATATCTAATCAAAATTACCATGGTATTTGTTGAGGTGTAGATTAGAAGGAGAGAGGAAATTGGACAAATTGAGTCTAAGGAATAAGATGGGGTACAATAGCAATTTATACTATTTAAAAAGACAATAATTGTGGCAGCGTATAATGTAAAGCTACAAAACTTAGAACGGCATATACTTACAACAGTATTGTTGCAGGAATAGACAAGTAGGTCATTTAAATAGATTAGGGATTATAGAAATAGTATGTATATCTTCTTGCATGAATGTTAAAGATGGCATTTCAAGTTAGTAGTAAAGGATGGTTTACTTAGTGTTTAGAACAATTGGCCATTCACTTAAGAGGTTTCTTTTTCTCACCATACATCAAAATAAATCCTGATTGATTATGAATTTAAACTTAAAAAATTGCTAGAAAGTCTTAAGAGACAATATATGGGAATGTATCCGTTAACTTTGGGTTAATAATTAATGCCTGTGTGAGCATGACAAAGCCAAAATGTCATAAGAGAGTCAATTGACAGATTCGTGTGTGTGTGTGGGTGTGTTTGCACGTGCGTGTGTACTCAGTGCTAAAGGGGCAAATATTTCACTGTGATCCTTGGGTGCAGTATCACTCCTTTGTGGTTTAGAATCTTAATATCAAAGAACTTTTTGGAAAACAGAATGACTTCACAAACTGTATCTCTTAATGTCCCAGACAATCTGAGATGGAAAATGAATGATATAAATATTAAAGATAGGCATGTGCTTTCAAAACATGTGGTCAGTTCTGTTGAGGAAATTGATGATTGGCCATGAACTTTTTGGTCACTGAGGGGGCTGCCACTTTCAGCGTGGTACTCTGTTAAGAAATGCAGGGTGCATTCCAGTCGATGAGCTTTGTGTGCTCATGACAGTATGTCAGAGCAACTGGGCTGGTCACCTTAAAGAGGGAAGTTACATGCACATGTGTGAGTATGTGTGTCTGACTTCTGATTACAATTGGACATTTTTTTCTGATATAAGTTCAAATCAAAGACATAGTTTTGTTGCAAATTTTTTTTTGTTAATTTTTCATGTGTCCTCTCACATCTGTGTTTCTCTGTGTGCTCTGGCTATGCAATACCAGTTTGGGTTGTAAAATTAATGTTAACATTATAATTTTAAAAATAGAGACAGGTCTCTACTTCTCTTTGTGCCCTTTGATGTCAAGGGTCTCTTTCAGACATTTTACGTACTGCCAGGTCTTGGAGCTCAAGGAAAACTCCAAGACAGGCTTTTGGTGTTCAGTGTTTTTTAGTGATTTTCTTTTGCTTTTGGTTCCAGGCCTTGAAATCCTCGATTATCTTTTTTCTCAATGCCTAGATATGGGGTGTGGGGGAAGAGCACCAATGATTTCACTGCGAATCTCAGTCCAGTGCCCAATTTTCGTTTTGGGCTTTCTCAAGGTTGGTTTTGGAGCAAACTGTGGTCTATTCACTGAAAACCACAAGAAAGGTACCTGTGGGTAGAATTATGTTTCTTTTTCTTTTCCCAAAGGAGATATATTATTGCTGTCACGAACTAAATATGATTTATACAGGCTCGCAGAAAATAGAAGATAGTTTCTTTCACCTTTAATGTTGAGCTTTGCTTATAACATTGCAGGACCATCAATGACTGACATTTATTCTTCTGTTACTGTGCAAAGCTCCTTCTGTGGATTAGCTCATTTAGTCTTTCCAGTGTCCATGACTTTGTTGGTGATCTATTCCTATTTAAATAATAGGAAAAAAGAATTAAACTTAGAATGTTCCAAATCTCGGAGTCAGGAATGCACTCAGGTTGTCTGACTCTAGACTCTGCAGTTGGTTGTTGTGGAACAGTTTCATATGAGAGTAAAAAAAAAAGTTAATACATACATAGTTTAAGATAATACAGTAGGAGTTCCCCATTGGATGTTGATGAAGTTTGCTAAAATAAATAAGTAAAAAACTCCAGGCTCAGATGGCGTCTTATTAGTCAAGATGGTGAGACGAGATCGTCTTGATCCTTTTACATTGATAATGGATTGATATGTAAGCTCCACTGGGACACGTACTTAGTGTTAATGATTTCCGTTCACTGCTCTGGGGACACTTTTGTCCTTGCCCAACCTGCTGACCGACTTGCAAACACTGTCTTCTTGTCTGCTCTCCCCTCTTTGCCTGTCCATATGGACAGGTAACTTCGAAGTCCTACTCACTTTTACGTGTCACATAAAGCTTTCCCAGGCCAGAACTACGATCCTCTCCCTTCTCTGATACTTCATCATCTTTGTGTGTGTGTGTGTGTGTGTGGTGTCTTCATTTGGAGAATGAAGTTGTCTTCCTTTGTCATTTAAACTTTCGGATGTTGTTTACACTTCATGTGATTGTAAGCACCTTGAGAGCAGATATGTCCTAAAGTACATAGCTCTTACGCTTACCCAAAGTCAAAGGTTCCATTCGTTCATTTGTTGGCTGGTTATTATAATGACCCACAACTGATTTAGTCTGAGAAGAAAAATAGTTGCATTGAAAATAGATGAATAGGGTTAACGGTTAGCTGACCTTTTGCATTTCTGAGATGCAAGTTCCCTGTACCTCTTCTAAATATGGTATAAATTAATGAGAATGGGAGATGAGAATCTCTAGTGTTAGGTTGCTCATTCAAAATTAGAAAGCGGAATTCTTTAGCTAAGGTTCAAGATCCACCTGTTCCACGTCCTAGACAAACTCCTTTGCCTTTGAAAAACCGGTGAAATTTATTCATTTGGTAACGGTGTGATGTTCAGGATGGACTATATGTACTAGGGTTCTCTAGAGGAGCATAAGTGATAGGAGTTTGTGTGTGTGTGTGTGTATGTATAAAGAGATTTATTTTAAGGAATTGGCTCATGCAGTTGTACAGTGACACTAGACTGTGGAAATAAGACATAATATACCCTTAAATATCAAAAATTCAAAGTGGATTCTAAAAAGAACTAGTGGCCTTTCCCTACAAAAACTCTGAGGATATATTGGGGATTCTTTGGGAATTTCCCTAAAGCCCAGGCGAGATCTCGATAGGCTAACTTCAGAAAGGGTATGTATAGTCTTGATTTAGAAATTTAATGAGCCAGGCATTTGGCATAGTTATTAACAGGTTTGTTTAACTAAGGGCTATAGTAGATCTGGTGCAGGCAGCCATATTCATCCACCGTAAGTTAAGAACACAGTTGAGTCAGAGCCCATACGAGCCTAATCACGGAGCGAATCTGTGAGTTGGGACCTCTTCATCCAAAACTGTAAACTCAGTCATTAAAGAGTACTTTAGACCTATCCTGTAAATTGATGTTCATATTTTAGAGAACACGTATGGAAGTGTACAAAACTCTCTTATTTGTGTTTTTGTTGAAGATTTATATTGACATACGCTAATCCTATATCGACTTCAGTAGTTTGGTTTTGAGCATCAAATGTTGCTATTGTCCCAATAAATTTTATAAAATGTATACTACTTCTAGTGCTTTTTATATGTTTGTTAAAACTTATTTTTTAAAAAATCTTATTCCAAAATTGGGATACAGTAACATTTTCATCATTTTACAGAAATGATTATGTGTAGTGAATCTCCTTCCCAATTTTTCAGGAATTCATTTGAATTTGTTTACTATAGTAAGAAAGTGATTTCTTAATGTTTGGTGTGTGTTTCCTTGAAAAATACATTTTCATTTTTTTAATTGTAAGCCTTTTGCAACATAGTGATAAAATTCATAGTACCTTTGTAATTTATTGTATGATTTTTTTTGCTGTTGAACTCAAGTTATGATAAAGATTGTTTTAGATCTAGCAAAACTAATCTGGGCTAATTTATGTAATTTTTATTCTGAACTATAGACTTTCAGAAAAGCTTCAAGAATAGTATAGAGAACTGAAATATACATTTCACCCACATCCCCCAACTGTTAATATTTTACTGTATTTAATATGCAATTTTCTTCCCTCCTTCCTTCACCTTCTTCTGCCTGTTTTTTCCTTCTCCCTATATAATTTTTTTCTGAATTGAGAATAAATTGTAGACATAATTCTCCTTTATTCCTAAATGCTTCAGTGTGTCTGTCATAAGAACAAAGATACTTTCTTATGTAACTGCATTATCGTTATCAAAATCAGTAAATTGCCATTGATTTAATAATGCCATATTGCGATTGCCCCTGTTGATGTTCTTTATGGCATAATGGATAGAGGAATGAATGAATGAATCAATAAATAAGAATTGAATTCGGTCCAGTTCCCAGTTCAGGACCATGCATGGCATTTAGTTGTACTATCTCTTTATTCTCCTTTAATCTGGAACATTTCTTCAATTTATCTTTGTTTTTCATTTTTGCAGAGCATATTACTTAGAGCACATTTTTAATTTTTGAAGAGCAGATTACTTGGAGACTGTCCGTCAGTTTGTTTTTGTCTAATGTTTCTTTGATTGGATAAGTATTTTTTTGGCTTAGCATTAGAGATTAAGAACTGTGCAAACATTTTTTCTCAGTATTTTGTGCAGAAATTTAAAAAATCTTTTAAAACGTATTTGGCATGTACCATGTGAATTAGAAAAGAGCACAGTAAAGCCAGATGTGACATTTTAACTTTACTACTAGGAATAATTAACCTTAACATACCAGCACGGATAACATATAGAAATGTTCGTGTCACATATGGGATAAATTAAAATATAGAACCTAAAGAAGTGTTGGAGTGTGATTGGAGGGTTATTTTATGTAAGAAAAATATATAAACCAAGATAATTTCTCTATTTAAAAAATCCTCCTCCTAAGGCCGGGCGCGGTGGCTCACGCCTCTAATCCTAGCACTCTGGGAGGCCTAGGCGGGCGGATTGCTCAGGGTCAGGAGTTCAAAAAATCCTCCTCTTCATTAAAAACATAAATGATTCATATTTAACAATACCTGCATATTATTTAATCTCTGTATGTGGTATAAGTGTATCCTCTCTTTAATGTCTATGTAAGTACCTGTCAGGTGAGAGATTGATGGTCTGCTGCCGTGGTAAGGTGCTCATTTATAGCACGTTTCCCTCCCCCTGCAGCAGCCCATGCTCATATACAGGTGTGACTTATGGTGGGGTTACATTCTGATGAAACCACCAATAAACCCATCGAAAGTTGAAAATATCGTTAACTCGCAAATGCATTGAATACAGTTAATGTACCTAACGTTACAGCCTAGCCTACCTTGGATATGCTCAGAACACTTACATTAGCCTACGGTTGGGCAAAATCATCTAACGCAAAGCCTATTTTATAAGTAAGTGTTGAGTATCTTTTGTGTTTTATAGAATACTGAAAGTGAAAAAATGATTCATGGTGTCATTGTGAAGTTGAAGAATTGTTGTTGAACCATGATAAGTCAGGGACTTTCTATTCCACCCTCCACCAACTCCCCCCTCCCTCACATTGTGTTTCTGAGGAAGGAGAATTAAAGAAATGGTACACAGTGGATTTGTGTACATTATGAAAGTAATGCCTGTTGACTGTGGAAAATTCACTGAAGCATAGAAAATAAAAATCACTTGCAATTCTGTGACTTCAGTGTCATCACTTGATAGATATTTTTATGATTTTCTTGTCTACCAGGCACATATCCAATACCTAATAAATGTCATGTCCCCGGCACAAGTGAAGACTGACATAAATCCCTCCCTTGTGGAGCTTTCTGATCTGGGAAGACAGACATTAAACAATTTATAAAAATATGTTGTTGAGGTTTCTGATGGGTGACATACCGGAAGTTCTGAAGACCCACAGGGTGAAACCCAGTTTCTTAGTTGTAAATACTTTTCTGTCTTACAAAATACTTTCCTAAGACACAAAATTAGCTGAATAGCGTTCTATTATGTAAATATATCTTAGTTGTGTAAATGTGTCTTAGTGTCACACATGTAGGTTGAAACCCTGTTTCTTAGTCATAAATACTTCTGTCTTACAAAATATTTTCCTAAGACACATTATTAGCTGAATAGCATTCCATTGTGTAAATATATCTTAATTGTATAAATAAGTCTTAGTGTTATACATGTAGGTTGTTGAGTTTTGGCTATCGTAATTAAAAGTTAATATTCTCACAGTTATATCTTTGTACATGACCACAATTAGTTTTTTAGGCTGTATTAAAGTAATATTTCTGGATTAAGCAATATGCAAACTCTAGAGGCTTTTGGTAAGCTTTGTCAAATTAGCTTCCATAAATGTTGTCTTTTTATACTTACAGCAGTGCAGGAATGTGACCATTTCACTACCCTTTCTGCTTTGTTGGATCATTAAAGAAAAAAATTAGGCAATTTGATCATGTTTGTTGATAGATTAATTTGCATGTGTTTCACTGCAGGTAGGATTGAACTTTTCACGTGTAGCTTTATTGTTCCACTCATCTTTCGTTAATGAGTGGTTTATTTACATTTTCCACTTGGTATTGGAATGTTCATCTTTTTGTTATTTATCAGGGATTTGTGCATTAAAGATAATGACTATGGACAAGGGCAAATGTTGAGAGAAATCCACGACTTATAGTGGAGTTATTAGATGTTCACCCATTTATTTCTTTGCAGAGCCCCAAATTGGATACTGCACTCATTGCTGTAATTTTATGGTCTAGTATGATATGTGCACAGACCATGTGTTTGTGTCTCTTCACAATATTTTGTACATTCTTACAAAAATTTTTATATTTTGAGGCTCAGAGATTAATCTTCTGTGACTGTTTTTCTTCTGCTTAACATAACCAACTGTTTTTTCTTTTTCTTTTTCTTTTTCTTTTTCTTTTTCTTTTTCTTTTTCGAGACAGAGTCTCACTCTGTTGCCTGGGCTAGAGTGCTGTGGCATCAGCCTAGCTCACAGCAACCTCAAACTCCTGGGCTCAAGAGATCCTTCTGCCTCAGCCTCCCGAGTAGCTGGGACTACAGGCATGAGCCACCATGCCCGGCTAATTTTTTCCATATATATTTGGTTGGCCAGTTAATTTCTTTCTATTATTAGTAGAGACGGGGTCACGGGGTCTTGCTCTTGCTCAGGCTGGTTTCGAACTCCTGACCTTGAGCAATCAATCTGCCCCCCTCAGCCTCCCAGAGTGCTAGGATTACAGGCGTGAGCCACTGCGCCCAGCCCCTGTTATTTCTTTTTTGAAAGACACACCTGTGCTGCAGATTAACTGCAGACTCAGGCCAATGGACCAGCTGTGTCCTTATGTCCTTTTAGCTATTGGGCTGTTATTCGAGGAAGAAGGAAAGTTGGGCCATGGTGGTGGCCACTTGTGACTAATTTTTTGGTCTCACTACAGATACAAAAGTGCATCTTTGCTGCTGTTGTGAGGTGGGCAGGAAAGTAAACACTTTTATAGTACCCATTCAGCAGGTTCCCTATTTCTAATATGCTAAGCAAAGATGCCTTTTTATTCTGGGCCTTAAAAGACAAAAATGCCAATGGAGAAATGGGCAGAGGAAGAGCTGGTCATTGCATTGATAGAAAAAAAAAATGCACTCGAAGTGTACACAGATGTGTATCCATGAGCAACACACAGGACACATGTGCTTCCGTGAGTAATAGGAACAGGCACAGAAGAAAAGGAGGAGCAAGCCAGAAAAAAAAAATTATTGTGTTTTGCACTTGAACTTTGACTTTTGAACTTGAACTTGACTCAAGACACAGTTGATAAGGTGCAGAATCCAGATGAAATAACAAGGTGATAGAAAATTAGCTGCTACTTTGTGTCAGAATGCAGAGGTCCTTATATCAGTATGACTTCGTGAAAGCTCTCAGTAATGAAGCATTTCAGATGGCTTTTGAAAAACAAAATTTTCTTTAACATTTTGCTGCCAGAGAACTGTGTTCTAAAAGCTGAATTTCAGTGTTAAGAGCCAAATTGATTGATGGTGAAATATCAAATGAAACGTCTCTCAAACGTTTTTAATGATGGTAATGATTTATGACTTGATAAGAAAGCCGAAAAGGAAGATTATTCCCATTCCGCAGTTTTTGTAATAAATGAAACTATCTCGTGGAAGAATACTGTCTCCTTTAGAACACGGTCAAAGTACAGCAGTCGGGAAATGATTCCAGTGATTAAAATTTTTATTCATATATGCAGTCAGCTCCTTATCTTGATTTTTCAAGTAGGAAAGAAATGAGAATTTTAAGTCTTCATAAAATGTTATGGGAATGTCAAAGTCAGTAAACATTAAAAAGCCAACTTTTAGATTGAAATCAGCAAGTAATAATTATGAACCTTCTAGAGTCGAAGCAAGTAGACATACTGAATGGTCAGACGTACATGTGCCCATGTAAGGACTATGTTTGTTTTCCATGTCTTTTCAAGTTCAGCTTTGCCAGGAATATAAATAATTGATTAACAAAGTAATTTTTTTCTTTCAATTCTAAATTTAAAGTCAAAGGAGGGGGCGACTATGATACGTTTTGATGCTATTGATGCTATTTTGTATTGGAAACATCAACATTTTCCTATGCTTCATATTTTTATAACAGATTTTACATTGAGGTAGTGCTGTTCATTCATCCACAGTCATTATGTAACATTCTTTAATTGTTTTGAACCATATGGACCAAAATTAAAAGGGAATTGAACATTTATGTTTATAGAGCAAAATGTGTATAAAGATACTTTTGTGTAATAAATTTGATATATCAATATTTTGATATGAGTTTTTGATCTTTGTTTTTCTCCAGTATACTGGTTTTATTTGAGGTACACTTGTTCTGGGAATATTTTAAATATAAGAATGTTTTAATAATGAGCAGGCTTAGGCTTTCTTTGGACTTTGATGCTAAAATGTATTTAATTTGCATAGTTAACATAGCTGTTGCCCATTTATTTTCAACTTGTTCTTATGTTGCATTCTTTATAGTTTTTATGTTTAAACAGATTAGCAATTTTCTTCTGTTTGAATATTTCTCTCCTTAATAAATATGAGGCCATTTTTTGAGATGATACAAAGAATGTCCTATCACAAACTATTAACACTGAATATCAGTAAATTAGAAATATCACTTTAAAAATCCCATTACCGTGGATTTGAAGATTTAAAAATAGCATTTTTCTTGTATTATGATAACCTAAAAAGAACACATACCGATAAATACTGTACTTGAAATACTTTATCTAATTGAGACATCTGATACTGCATGCTAAATCCCCAAATTTCTTTTTACAATTATTTTGGTTTTAATTCTTATTAGACAATTTCAAAAACTTGGTGTAGGATGCAAAGATGAACATTGAATTCTATCTACTTTCTCTCACTCTGCAATAGCCTATTTTATTTTTGTAATTGAACATTTTTTACAAGCACAGTCTTTATAAAAGGATACATTATATTCCAGCCTAACGTTGTACCGTAATAATTCTTAATCATTCTTCAATTATAATTTGATAATTCAAGCTTGATTGACTAAGTGCATGAGAGAAGAGAAGGCAGAATAGGTTTAAGACTGGATGAGGCGGGTAATTTTGATTCAGAGAGCCTGTGCCACACGTCTGTTACATGGTTGGCAGTGCTGAGCTTGAACTGGAGTTCCAGCCTCTCTGGTTTGCAGATGGCCGTGTAGTGGTGGTTGAAGTTAGCCATGGTGGGATTGCTGACGAGGAGGAGCTCCTAAGGCAGAGCCCTTCCTCTTCCGGAGTGCAGCATTTCTTAATGACAGTATGTCATCTCTGCATTTCCTTAGGTTGTCCATTCAGCTTTCATTTCTTCTTCTGTTTTAAGGGAGATGAATAAGAATTTGTATATCCTGAGTGTGTCCTATTTTAAAACAGTCGTCATCTGCTCTTGGTGACTGCAATTATGAAATCAAAACTTGATACACAAGTAAATAGGGAAACAATATTACTCGGGTAATACTATGTGTGGTACAATATTGTGGAAAAATTTTCTCTCATGTTATCTCCACTGTATCTCATGGATGTTGAAGGTTAAAACTCTTCAGTGGCTCTCTGAACCTAAATACCTTTTTCTGATGACATTGTATCATCAGGATTTGCTGCTGTTGGTGAATAAAAATGATACACCATTAGTGAACATTAAACTATTAATAACACTGGAAATTTGGAATGAAAAAAAGGAGACAAATGAGTTGTATTCATTTATTTGGACTCCTGTTGTTACTGTTTTTCTCCTGTGGTTTAAAATATATAAACAGACCAAAAAAGAAAAAAAAATTCCAAATCTCCAGGCATCTACACGTCTTCAGTCTTTCCACAACATCTTTTCCCTGTATTTCTCAAATCTGGTTTAGGTTTGTTTTCATGTTGAAATAAGTGCTACATAACAATATTAACAGCTGGCTGCAGAAATCATCTGGAAGGGGTGCAGATGCACTGTTGTGGATCTTTTCGTGGAACTTTGGTGGAGATATTGTTTGTTATGACTAAAGAACTGCTGTCTTTAAAAATAACTGAGAGAAAGAAACACTGGAATATAACGTCCTGTGCAATTTTGTTCCCTACTAGAAAGCAGAAGACGAAGATATTGTTCTCACACCCGATGGCACCAGGGAGTTTCTGACGTTTGAAGTTCCACTTAATGATTCAGGATCTGCCGGTCTTGGTGTCAGTGTCAAAGGTAACCGGTCGAAAGAGAACCACGCGGATTTGGGAATCTTTGTGAAGTCCATCATCAACGGAGGAGCAGCATCTAAGGTAAGTATGCGTCAATTTCAGCAACCATACGCCCATTCACAAAAATGTATGATTTCAACCCTGTTTCTATTTTGGAAATGTGTACAGTTAACTGACATTGCCTGGTGCCTTCACGATACACCATTCAAGATCAACGAGGAGAAATCGCAGGGATGTGTCGTTTGGGGATTCAGGCCCTAACTCCAACTCTTCCAGTTTTTATCTCACAGGGCTTACAGCCCATATTCGTGCTGGCTAAATGAAGATAATCTATGCAGAGACTTAGCGTAGGTCCTGGCACAGCACCGGCATCTAGTAAATGCTAATCTTTTCCCCTCCCCTCCCCCTGATGTGGGTCACTTATTCTGTTTTTCAGCCTAGAGAAAATTTCCTGGATGTTTGTTCAGGGGGCACTTTTCTGCAACTGTCTAATAGCCTTGAGCTTTTGCATATCTTAGGTTGTAAATAACCTCTATGCGTGTTTCTGGAAGCAAGAAAGTAATCACTTTGTATCCTTTGAATTAGTATGCTATTTTGGTAAACAGATTATGGTAATGACTTGATTTACAAATGTATAAATGATTGAAATAGACACGGGTACAATGGCTGCTTAGACAGTTATTATGCCAGCGTTCAATTGGGCGTAATCCATTAGGATTAAAGCCCCCACTTTTTTCCCTACTTTGTTTTAATTTTTTTATTTTTTTGACTCAAAGCAACTTCTTTTAGAGCAGACGACTTAATAGCATTTATTTCTTTTTTACCTGTTTTCTTCCTAGGATGGAAGGCTTCGTGTGAATGATCAGTTGATAGCAGTAAATGGAGAATCCCTGTTGGGCAAGACTAACCAGGACGCCATGGAAACCCTGAGACGGTCCATGTCCACTGAGGGCAACAAACGAGGAATGATCCAGCTCATCGTTGCGAGGAGAATAAGCAAGTGCCACGAGGTAAAAAATGACTAGTATCTGAAATCGAAATAAGACTACATTTCTGGCCTAACATTGGACGAAGAATGGCAGGTTCCAGACTTACAAATTATCTTTACTTGCTGTAGTTTTCTTGTTTTGTCTGTGGATTTTGATTTGTTTTCTTAATTCTGTGATCAACATATTCCTAAGTGGACGTTCATGTTCCTATTGCCAACTCGGCTTAGAACATAAGGGTCTCAAAGGTACCTTTAGCTGAGTTCTCTTCCAGAAAACAGGGCAGCTACCCCTTCTTTCTCAGAGCCAACACTTTCTCTTCTAGTCAGCAGAGTTGTACCTGGGAGGTGTCAGTCCTGGGAGAAAACAATTGCTTATTCGTTTATCTAAAATGGGGTACCTCTTACAGAGGCCCTAGTGGAGAACAGTCTGGCTTCCTTACATGTGGGCGTTCTCTTGTGAGATTATCAGTACTAAAAACTCTCTTCTCTTTCCCCAGTCTTCCCTTTCTCCTTCACTGTGGGGCTGAGTCTGTATCCTTTGAATGCCTGCTTTTTCAGTGACCTGTATTGTGTAGTACTCTGCTTCTCCTAAATGTGTGCTGCACTGTGGAATTAGGAGTGAATAGAAAAACACAGGCATCCTCTCTTAAAGGGTGGGATAATCTATTTTCCCAAATAAGCAAAAACAGACTTCGTTGTATAATGGAGTATTTGAAAGTTAAAGATAAATTAATATAGATTTGATAATACCAGATTCTGAATAAAACTAAATTTCGTATTTATAATAAATCATATGCCACCTGTAGAAAATAGGTTAGACCTGACAGTTTGCAGAAAAGAACTGTTTAAAATTCAAAGTTTTTGGTTTTTGTTTTATTGATGCTCAGATCCCCGTATTTTAAAATTAACAAAGATAGAATTACTGGCAAGTTGTAGAAAACTAAAATTATATCTAAATTGTTTAAGTGTTTCTCTTGTTTTGAAAACCTCTGTTCAATAAACATAGGGAGTAAGCTTTTCAGGTTGTGAAGACTGCTCATCTGAACATACAATACGATCATATTTTTTAAAGAAAATGTGGTCTTGAGCTCAGTGGGTAGTCAGTGTAGAGGTGAACAATTTTGGAAGATTATTGACTATTGATTTATTATTTGCCGAATGCAGAATGGGTTAGTAGTACTTAACAAATGAGTTTTCACAACAGTGAGAGATACTGTAACCTTAACTAAAAACCTCAGCATAGAAGAGTGGGACATAAAAGCATTTATTTATGTAAAATAAATATAAAAGCTAAGCCCTTAGAGTAGGCTACTGGACTGATATTCTTGAATAATAGCTTTTACTCATTGCCAAACATTAACTGATTTGTTAACATTAGTCCGTGAAGGGCTACATGAAAAATTCTCAACAGTAAGTTTACAAGAAACATTATTCTGTATTTAAGTCTTTTTCTTTTGACCAATTGGATAGTTTCATATCCCACAGGACAGTATTCATTCCACAGGTGTTTATTGAACATCTACTGTATGTCAGAACATGTGTTAGATCTTAGGGACACAGTGGTAAATAAAACATATGGGTTACCTTCTCTCATGGAACTTGTATCATCTTCTGGGTAGCTTTAAAAACACACTAAAATCTGTATTACCTTCTCAAAGTTTTCCAATGCAGAAAACATTGAATGCTATAGGGGGACTTAAAATGTCAGAAATGAACTGAAGATTAACATTTGTTCATCTGATTCAGATTATCCGCTAGTGTTCCCCAAACAGTAATAAAACAAATGTACACCAGCCTAAAAATGTTTTGGTAAAAGGACTGATTTTATTCCCTGTTGCCCTGTAAAAGTACATGAAATTGGAATCCCCCAGAAATAATTTCTCTGTGTCTCATTCACTTCTGCATATGAATTTATGTGAATGAAAATGACTTAAGGAAGGAAGTAGCTGTAATCGACAGTAATAGACCATAATATTCCATATTCCTTATGGTGTCATTTTTATACATTGCGGGTTATTACTATTAGGAGAGAATAAGCTTATAAACCAATTATATCCAAAAAAATCTTACGAGTGCTGTGTGATCTTCGTGATACTAGCAAGAGGCCTTTTGTACTGACAGGGTTTAGCTAGAGTTATGTGAAGACAGAAGGTCTCAATTCAGCTTTCCACTAGGCATAATGTATGATTTTGCTGCTGTTGTACTTATATATTACTTTTGGAAAACCCTCTCCCTGAGTCTCTGGGAGGGTGTGTGTAAATTATATCACAGTGAATATTGATATAAACACAGGGCTCTTGCTGTCCTGAATGAACCTCAAGCCAAAATGTGCTGAGTTCTCTTCTTCTGAGTCTATCAGCCATGCAGTCCAGTCTTGGATATTTGCACAAAGCTCCATTTTACTATCTCATTTCTACACCAAGGGTTCGCATACTTGATTTCAAGCTAGAGAAGAGGACTATATATAAAAGAAAGTCTTTTGTACTTTGTGACATTTTTCCTTCCCTTCTACATGGAAGTGTTATTATCTTTCTGTGTTTTCTTAAAAATTATTTGTTGACTCCCCTCACTAGGTGCTGTCTTAAAACAGCTAATATTTGTCCCTACACAGCACATTGGAGACATTTCGTGGAAGCTGTTTCTCAGTCTGTTTTGCTTGATATTTCAGGAGTCTTTCGGTACTACCTTATTCTCAAAATGTTTCCTTCTCTCCTCTCTTTTTGTGCTGCTAGATTCTGGCTCTTCTCTCTCCTCTAAGGGTTCATCTTTAGTTACTGTTTTCCAAGGCTCTTGCTGGTCTGTGTCTTCTGTGCATGTTCTCTAGCTGGTCTTCACTCCTTGGTTGTCTATAACCTCCTGTGTTATGACGGAGCCCATTGTCCCGTTTTTAGCTCAGAACTCCACTCTGGGACCAGAGTCCTCTGTCCACCTGCCCAGGGAGATAGTCCCTGGTATGTCTCCCGGGCCCCTAATTCACAAGGCACTGCATTCCTTCAGATGTAGAAGCCAGAGATCTGGAGTCACCCTTGACTTCTCAGATGTCTTCACTACGCCCATAGCTTCTGCCTCTGGCATCTCTCTGCACTCAGCCCACTCTTCTCCCTCCCCACGGCCACTGCCTGAGTTCAGACTCCATCCTCCCACCAGGCTCCTGGCTGCCGCTCCCCAAGGGATTTCTCTGCAGTCAGGCTTTCTCCCTCAATTCGTTCTTTCCTCTGCAGTCAGGCAGATTTTCCTACGAAACAAATTGATCATGTCACTCGCTGCTGAAATCCCTTCAGTAGCTTTCCATGTCTCAAGGATAGATGCTGGTCTCCATCATGTGGTCTGCTGGGACCTGCCTGATCGACGTCTGTGCCCTCCAGCTCCTCCCTGTACAGTCTCCACTCCAGCTATTTAGCACTCCTTGTGATTTCTCAGATGTGTGATGCTGTCTCTCACCTCTAGGTCTTCTACTTGAGTTCATTCTGTGTCTTGTCCTAGCAAAGACTTACAATCTTTAGATTTCTGTTTTCACTCTCTAAAATATTTTCATAGCCCTGTGCACGTGCATCCAGCCAGCAGCTCTCGCACTAGCGTGGTTTCCTTTTTTGATTTTCTTTCACTAGAATTGTAAATTCTGAGACCACCAGGATGCCATCCACCTACCATGTTCCTGTCTGCTTTTCACTGGTGTCCAGCCCGGGGCCTGACAATCCAGCATGGACTGAATGATGAGGGAGCCACCCTGGAGAGTCTGGCGTTTTTCAAAGAAAAAGAAAACTTATTTAATAGTATTAAAAACTGAAGTACTAGAACAGCCAACAGAACAAAAGTAGCAAAATGAATCTGGAGGCAGTGATTCCCAATTCCCTTTGCTTTCTTTCTGTCCTTAGAGCTAATGCTCTTAATTACATTTTAAAACATTTCATAAACAATCAGTTGTTTTTTTCCTTCTCTTTTAAAAGAAACAGAAATGTCTTCCGCTTGTTTTATGCTCCTAAAGGATGGTTTAGCTTTTTTAGAGAAACATTTTCTAAGTCCTGGCGTTCTTTTTCATTGTTGCCATGTTGGAATACACAGAGCAAGGAGGGAAATACTGGCATCACTTACCCCAAAGGCCACCTTTGTTGAGTACTTCGAGGGAGGGTGGAGGGGACTGAGCGTAAACTCCTGGCATCCTTCCTTGGGTATTGAAAATAGCCTGTATATGAGAATTATGCCGATTTTACTTATTTTAAGGAAATTAATATTTATGGAAATTACTGTAATTTAACATAGCATCCAGGCATTTCACTCTATCCTTTTTAGAAGTGATTTTCTATAAAGCCTTTTCTTGGAACCAGGTGAGCTTTTGTCTTAGACCCCATATGGAGGGATTTAGTCATCAAGCACTACTTTAAAATGAATTCTTTCTCTCGGGTTAATCCTCTTAGAATTAGAAAGCTGTGTTAGAATAGGAAAGGGACTAAGGTATCATTTATGGTTCTCTTCATTTTCTGTGTTAGGAAATAAATGCTTAGAGGTCAAATGATTTGCTTAATGGCTACAAGACCAAGGTAGCAGAGTAATTTAGGAGCAAGGTGTCTGTCCCTCTGACATAAGTGTGTGGATCTAAATTGACTGTGATTGTGTCCTTAAGGCAATTTCTGTCCCAGTTGTGTTGGGAGAGTAAGCAGCTTGCAGTAAGTGCATGGGCTTCGGAATCAGACGCAATCACTTAAATTCTGGTTCTGCCATGGGCTGATGTGGCCAGGTGACCTCACCTTCCCACTTCTTGCTGTTACCCTCATGGGGATGTGAAGGGAAACAAATGTGGTCTTGCATGAAAAGAGGACACGGACCTGTACCTAAATCTTCCTCCACTCTCCTCTTTTTTCATGAACGGCTTTATGTTTACCTGTCCTTTGGATGCTGGTATTTTCAACAATGTATAATTGCAATCTAGGTGAAATGCCTTTTAATTTCTACAGCATGCTGTGCCTTCAGTTTTAAAGACCTACTTCCACGTGACCTAGTACGTCATTTTAAGGAAAATGTGAGTCATTCACTTAGGAATGAATTTATTAATCTAATTATTCTGCCAGTGCCTGCTCTCTGCCAGGCGTGGGGATAAAATAGAGTATGCTCATAAAGACTGAAATATCGGATAATAAGGTCTCGCCAGGTACAAACTAGAATCCAGGCTTAAGTTTCCTGAAGGGGGTTAAAGCCATACCTATGCCAGCTTTTCAAGTTTATAGTGGAGATGGTGGGATATGTTTTCTTTAGGTGAAAGACATCATTCAACTCACTAATTGCACACTTAACAACAAAACGAGACTTTACTAAAACCCATAGAAATTGTATTCGTCTTTTAAAAGTAAGATTTTAACTTTTTCTAAGAAAGAAAGAAAGAATATGCCAAGTATATAATGAAAAGCATATTCGCTGGACGATATCCAGCTTTTTGTTATTAAAGAGCATTTGTTATAATTAAAGCAGTACATGATCATTTGAACATATTTTTAAAAGCATACTATATTTACATTCTTTTTAGATGTAAATACATTTTATGCCTTTGTAAATAAAGTTATGGTAAATTGATTCACATGCTTCTTTATTATTCACTTAGCGTATTTATTTCCTTGGGCTAGTGACCACAAAGTGAAATAAAGTATCCTGGTCACAGAATCAAAAAATAAGATACTGTTTGGCTTGTGATAATCCATTTCCAAATGACCTTAGCAAAAGACTGTATCACTGTGCACACCTACCAGTGGGGATTATCTTGCTGCAACCTAGAGCTATTTTTATTCTTAAATAAGTAGAAAGGCTTTCCTAGAGTTGGAGCCGGGAGTTCAAACAACCGCCGCTGCTCGTGACTGACCTAAGTTGAATGGAGGAAAATTTTTGCACGTTAGAACAATAGGCAGACAACAAAATGTGAATTGCAGCTCTGTTTACTGTGGTTTCTTATTCTAGTTAAGATTATTTTTAATAAAGCGTTAATACATAAGGAGCTCACAAGGGCGTGGGAGCAGCCCAGAGAGTAGAGAGGAGCAGTTCTCCCAGGCCCCTGGCTCTGTGTCTTCCTGTGTGCCGGTGGCGCTCCCTCTCACACGTTTCTCCTCCTAAGCTCAAGTCCTTGCAACAAAAAAATCATCAAAAGATTTAAAACAAAGCCGTGTTACCCCAATCATTTTTTAAAAAGAAATTAAAAGGCATTGTATCTTCTGTTAAATATTTATGTAGTAGACTATTGATGTCTTCATTTAAATCTGTCTTTTGAGATGCAAATTAGACATGGATGGGGAGGTAGGGAGGTGTAGAATCTTTCCCATGAAAACGTTCAAGGGCTCCAGGTTTTTTTTCTCCTAAACAGACATCTTACTGTTTTTCTCTAGAAAGCCTGCATTTACTGTTTTCTTAATGGAATTTTTATTTGACTTTATACAATTTTAAAATAGCCTTTTGGGATATTTAGGAATTTCTCATGAAGAAGCTTTATAAAGGTTTTATCATCTAGGAAATTGCAACATTACGGTGTTCAATTAAATGTATTTCTCAAGCAAACTTGAGGATATGTCATCTGTTTTCTGATATATTATTATATAACCAGCAAGACTCGTTTATAGAAACTTACGGAGCAAGTCTTTTTATGTATACTCTTTAACGTACGCGTTCATGTAGAAAACTCAGTCTCATTCTTAAAGGCGTAGGATATTAATTTTGTTTGTTTTTTACCTCCCCAGAGTATCTTGGAATTTAGGCATTATATTCTTTCAGAAACTGTTCTTTTATTTCTTTACATCAGAGACCTTGAATATTTAATTTGCTTCTCAGTAAAGCTGTCAGTTGTAATCTGCAATTTAAAAAAAAAAAACCTAATAAAACAAATCCTCATTTCACAATTTAAACCTTATTGAGTCTAATTCACCAGCACTGCGAGTTTATTATTCTCCTGCAGTTTGACGTGCCTCCAATTGTAATTGTGTTGACCCTTCAATGCGTTCAATCTCCCCAGCGCTTATCAAACTGGGAGAGATAAGTCTACAATTCGGAACTTCATTAAATATCTCATTTATATTAAACAGATGATAGCTTCTAACAGAAATAATAATTTGTTCAGACGGAGGAAGCACAACGTTGTGGTTTCATGTTTAGAATGAGCAGTCTTCTCTCTCATCTCCCTGTGTTGGGCCGAGCCCCAGCCCACCCCTCAGCAGCCCTCCCTGTCTCTGGCTGGCACCAAAGCGTCACAAGAGATTAGTTTAGTGCACGTGGTTAACCTCAGCGCCCACATTGCGAGGATTGCAGTGAAGTGTACTTCGCTCCCCTTGAAGCAGATTCATTTCAAGGCTTTACTAACATAAATTTCTTATTCATATTATCTTTATGAACAGTATGACTTATAACACACAGCTAGCTGTTTTAAGGAACACCACATACCATTTTAATTCACGGACATAGAAATCAACCTGTATTCTTTGCTTATTTAGTAGATTGTATGTGTTTGTGAAGTACTCATACCTGTGTGTGCTTAATTATCTTATTTCCATAGTGTTCTGTGTACTCTTAGAGGGGCTTTTCTCTGTTACTATCTCATACTTAAAGATGGTAGTAAGATAATGCCATGATTATGCTTAATTTCTAGCAAAGAAATTTAAATTTGGTATATAGCTCAAGATATATACTGAGCAGACAAATGGAGTCTTTAGGTCTTAGAGAGTAGGAAATAATTCTACCTGCACACACACAAATGCGTGTTAATTGTTAGATGTGTTTATATCCTAGAAGTATTAATATAAAAACTATAGCTAAACTCGAGCTTCCATTCTCATAAAGCATTCCTTCTACAGAGCAATGCCTAGTAAAGAATTTGGGATTAAACTATAACTTAAATTGTCTTACACAGACACTAACAGTCAAATTAGAAAAATAAGGCAATAAGAGCAGATTTTAAAGAAAGCTGTTAATATACATATTTTTCCTTCAGTGGTTGAAATCTGACAGAACTTCGTGGGAGGCACAGTGTAACATGGCATAGAAAGTTGGTCATTAGGCAGAGCTGTCATCACAAATTATTTTGGTACAGGGTGAAAAGTTCTACTTCATTTGGTACCCAGTTGGATACAGGCCTTGGGGCAAGTTGTTATAATTCCCCCATGCTGTTAATGGGCTTCCGAGGACTAATTTTCCCTTGCCCCCTTTCTCCCTAGCTGAAGTCACCTGGGAGCCCCCCCGGACCTGAGCTGCCCATCGAAACAGTGTTGGATGACAGAGAACGGAGAATCTCCCATTCTCTCTACAGTGGGATTGAGGGGCTTGATGAGTCGCCCACAAGAAACGCTGCCCTAAGTAGGATAATGGGTGAGTCAGGTAAAAACTCTGTTCATCACATCTTACTTTTATGCTTTCATTGGTTTACTGAGAGGTTATTAATGTCCTATTAATGTAAAGGAGGCCCGTGTTTTCCAAAGGAAAAAGAACAGGTTCCTTATAATCATTCAGGAAGTATTAATATGAAGAGAATAAATCAATACATTGATTGGTTAAGTGGCTGTGAGATCCTGTAACATGTGGGAAGAAGAAGAATAAGAAAAAGGAATCCTAGAGAAATGATCAAGATACTTGCAGCTTGTTTGAGTTACTAAGTGAAGCTGTGTTCTAAAAAAAAAACCCAAAAAAACAAAATTTAGTGGCATATGGCAAGAAGGATTCAATTATGTGTCATTCACAAGTAGCACTGCTTGAGCAGAGAGGGAAAAATATGTATATTCATATATGGACACATGTATATGAAATATTCACATTTATTTGGTTTGTACTTAATAGGATGTTATTCTGTTTTAAGTGTATTTCTGCTTTTCCAAAGCCTTAGTTTTAAAATCCTGAAACTAGTCTTCTGCATCCTTTGTTTGGATTCAATACCATACTGTCTGCATGGCCCCCAGCGGGTGATGAGGTTATTAGCACTTGCTCTGCGGCAGTTCCGCTTTCTACTAACAGATCCGGTTAATAACGACTCGCTTTGCCACCGGAGTGGTTGGATTTACCGAGTTGCTCATCTTGAGATTATCTCGTGAGAGTTTCCACGTTTAAAACACAAGAAGCTGTTTTGATTAAAATAATACCTTGACATCACACAGTTTTATTGCTGGTACATTTTTCAAGGCTCTCATAAAGTACAGACCCTAAATTTCACTCCGTTTTGAGTACATTTAATGCAGATTTCATACAATTCAAGTTTCCATGATGGAGCCTCGTTAAGATAAGAACTCGTTTTATTTGTCAGTGGATGTTTATGGAAAGCCTTCCATTGGTGAGAGATTGTATGTATACTTTTGCTGTAGACACACACAAAGATGAGTAAGGAACAATCTCTGCCTTCAAAGAACTTTCTACTGGGCATGATAGGAAAATTACATAAACATGTCTAGTAGAATTTTCTGTTGTTCTTCCTCTAATCTTTCTAGCTTTCTAGTTTGAAAGCATTGCTATATGCTCACTTTCTCATCCTGTTGTATGTTAGAGCTTAGACATGCCAGCTCTCTGGTTTTACTTTGTCAGTGTTTTCCTTTTCACTTGCTTGGCATACGTAAACGTCAGAGAAAGATGCTACACCTGTTGGGTCAAACACGTGTCAGGTGAAAGGCATCGTACAGAGTATCCCATTGAATCCTTGCTTTTTACTTACCACTCTCTTCATTGGATTTTCGATATTTTCTTGGCTTTGGTGTAAAACTTTTATCTTTGTCAAGTTGTTGTTTTTTTTTTTTTTTTTTGAACTGCTGAAATTTCAGAGCCCTTGAGAGAGAGTAAGAGTGTGCATGTGTCCCTAGATCTGTGTGCATACAAAGTGATACGCTGTAATTTCCCCTTTATTATAGGAACGTAGGACTTGCCATTCTGAATCAGACCATTGGTCCACCAGTTCCTGTAACCTGCGTCCTGCCTCCAATCCCTGATGCTTCAGAGGAAGGCGAAACACTAAAACTAAAAACCAAACCAAAAAAAAAGTCCCAAACTTCACCTAGCGACCTTTTGAAATGCTCTCTGTATATGGGTTGAAGAGTCATTCATTTTCTCCATAGTCTGTTGCCCTGATTTTGTTAGCTATGGCTTCATTAGTCCTCTTCAGTTTGCATTATAGTTGACATTGTATCCCCTGCCTTCTGCTAGATTTGTAATGAACTCGTAAGACTCCAGATGCTTCCCTGGGGCAGTGACATCCCTCCCAGCTCTGCTCAGTGCTGCACGTGCCCTTTAGCTACTCTGGGCAGGGTGGGTGGTGACAGGCTCATTACTGTTGGCTGCTAGGTCAAACTGATACTGTATGATTTGGATATTTTCTTGAGACTTTTTTTTTTTTTTTTTTTTTACGTGTTGTACTAGAGACTAGCACAATATAGTTTCACCCTGAGAAAATGTATATTCTTATGATTTATCTTGTGTTTTGCAATTTGAGAATTCCTCAGACTTGGTCAGTCCTTATTCTAGTATCATTGGCCCTGAGGATCAAATGCTATTTTGTGAAGTTAGTTACCACTGAAACTTAGAAATGCTGTACAAGATGTTAACTTGCAACGGAATGCCAAAACAGAGTACCAAAGATAAGATATTAGAGCATTGCATTTCCGTTAGCCTAAGCCTTCACAATAGTGTTTATTCATTTGCGCAGTATCTAGGTGCATGGAAATTCCTCAGGCTGGTCCTGTTTCATTGATGGTTGTCTTCTGTCCATTTAAAACCACTCCTGTGTAGGACACTAGTGGAGGTGGCGGCATTTACTGTATGATCTGCTATGACACGTAGTGAACTTTTATTGAAATTTTAGCTGATGTGTTCAGAAATAATTGTATGTGAACAGGGCAGATCACATAGGATATACCCTATATACATAGGACTCTAGACCAAAGGGAATTTTGAGGCTTTCTGACCCATTTCTTTGGGAACACATCCCAGGAGAGAGGCTTTTAAAAAATATACCAAAAAAGGAAGAGACCTTAGGGTTGGGAGGATATCAAATGTCATCAGTCACACTTTCCCAATCTGCAGATAAAGAACCAGTGGTCCCATGATGTTTTTTGTTTTATGTTGTTTTTGGCTATTTCCTATTTCTAGAAGCAACCCTCTCTGGGGAATGCTGAGATCACATAATAGTGTCAGCTACACTCATGGCACTCATTCCTTATTAATGTCAGTTTGTAAGTATCCACTTCTTTAAGCAAAGGCATTTGACAGTCTCCAGAACCTATTCTATGAAGCCCTGTGATTTAAAATTCAATGAAGTTAATCTTTGCAAACAGCCTTAGAAATCATGTACTCCAACCTGCTTATCTTATATTCAGGGGAGTTATGGAGCAAAGACATTAAGTAACTTGAGTAAAGCTACACAGTTTGTGTTTCTGTACCAAAATTTGTATATATGCTTTCCTGAACTGTCGTGAGTCCCCCATGAGTCAAACCTGATCTATCTCCTTAGCTTTTGGTGAGGTTAGCCAGGATTTGAAGCAACAGCAAGGTTACATGTTATCTGTTTTGACAGTTTTGCTACTCTCATGTGTTTTTATAAAAATAGTCATGAACATTCATCAAGAAGTACAAAAGTAGTGAGCCCATTTGGGATTCTTCCTTTGAAAAACCTTATAGGTATTTTCTAATTATTTGTCTATCTTAACTAACAAAACAACAATAACAGGCATAGTTTAACCAACATGCCAACCTCATGAATTACATCACAAGTTGACATTTGTGAGCATGGAAACTTAACTTTTCTCCAACTTTTTTAGCTAGAGATTTTTTCTGTTTAAAACAAAACTGATATCTGTTGTTTCCATTTTAGAATTTATCTCAGTAGTTTGTGTATTGGTATATTCATAGTTTAAAAGTCATTATGTTTAAAATGTTTTCATCTTGTTAGAAATTTGACATAGAAACACGCAACATTAATGTCGTTTTTGTTGTGAGTCATGTCACTGGCACAGTTGTCCTCTGGTACCCTGTGTGGTGTCAAGTTCTGTGTAAATTTACCAATGAATAAATGTTTGGTAAACAATCATGTTGTATCTCATTGTTTCACTCCTCTGCCAAATGTTGACTGGTTTACTGATTAGTTTGTAGGTGTTGGTGGTTAACTAGTTGAGGAAGAGGATAGTTTATCCATCAAAAAACAGATCAAAGCCTTCTCAAGGTACTCTTAGGAGAGGGGGTATCACATTTACGATACACCAAGCAGTAGCAAACCTAATTAACAAGTTGTGGTATCGTCTGGATGGAGTTTGGTAGCCTGTGTAGTTAGGTAATTTAGTTGTCCACCACTCCAGTATATTCCTGGAGCCGTATCCCCAAACTGTGTTTCTGCCAAACATGTTTAAGAATTAGAAGTTTGATGGAAAATACGAGTTTTCCAATTTTGTGAAATACTGGCCACCTTGATCGTGGGTGAGAAAAATGCCAAATTGTTGTCTATTAGGGTGATTTCTTGCCGTTTATTATATATAAAATTTGGGATAACTTAAGGTACACTATTTCTACTCAGAACAATATGCTATAAGAAAAAGATTATGTCAACCGTTCAATGTTCCATATTGTTTAGTAGGCTGTCTCTCAGAATACATTGTTTGAAACAAAAGTTTTAGTTTTTGTGTTTAAAGATGTATGCACTATGATTCCATTGTAATATTTCCTTCCAATAAATTTGCCTGGGGTGGGGACTGGGTATTTAATGTTGTGACAAGTGTCTTGTCAGTGGTGAGTTGTGAGTCAAAGGTATCCCCGGTTTTATAATTCTGTACATTTTTGGGGTGCAAAAAAGTATATCTTAAGAAGGAAATGTTTCTTTGGCTAATAATTGTAGAATGTCCTACTTTATGAATAATTTTTGGTGAACAGGTTTCTATACTAATATTCTAAAACTCTACTAGAAATAAATGAGTGATTTGAATTCAGGAAAGGGAATGCTGAATTTTTAATTTAATGTTCATTTTTATCATGAGCTGCTAGTTTTCATAGTTTGTCAAAATGGGTGCATTTGAAATCAAAGTGGAAAGTCTGTTTTTAATAAAATGATGGAAAGAGGTTTCAGTGAACATGTAGTATTTCTACAGTAAGGTAATTGATGCTAAATAATGAACACAGTTGAAATTCCCAGCAAGTTTACTTTTGTGGTTTATCCTGAAAACATATGCAGCAACGTTAACTTTTGCTTCTTTGCTGAAATGTCCAGAAACATGTATACTTTTAAAAATTCTTCAAGCTTGTATTTGCCATCCCCAACATTCTTACGAAGGTTTACTTTTAAAATGTGATCTAAGACTTGTGTTAAAATGTTAAGAAACTCCCTATAAATTGCTGTTTGTGCTATTTTAAAAAAAGAATAAAGGAAAAGTGCACCTTGTGTAACGTGGGGGAAGTGTCTTGGGAGAGCAAGCCTTTTATTTGTGTAGAAACCGTATAGCTGACTTAACAGATTTAGAAATTAGACTTAAAATGAGTTTTCCCATCCTCCTGCAAGGTGAACAGGGAAACGGTCAGGTTGTTGGGAACCCAGGCCCGTGGCCCACATCATACCATGGCATGTTTCTGTGAGTCTGGGCTCTCAGAAAATACCCACGTGGACCAAAGCCTTGTTGACACATTCTTGCTCAGGATGCATGGTACAGGATTTGGGGAGGAAGCTAGAAGAGCTACAGGTGATGTTGGGAGAAAAGATGTCATCATTTGGACCCCCAGCTTTAAGGACTGAGGACCTTGAAAAACATAATTTTGTTGCAAGAAAGATTGTGAAATGTAAACGCCTGTCATACTGATTCAAGAACCTGAGCACATCTTCCTGCAAGAAACTGACCCGTATAGACAGTTTTGGGTCTTCCCGGGAAGATTAGATCCTAATTGGATAAATCAAAATCTGCGGGTTCCTCGATCATGGGCTGGAAACCTCTGGGCAGTTTTTTTGATTCAAGATCACTTCTGCGTCTCCTGGTTCCTAGGACTTGATTCTGGGTATACTCATCTTTGAAGTGTCACCTGCGTGCACCGTGGGCTTTTCTCCATCATGCATTCAGTGATGATGTAGCCGATGTTAAAATAAATGTCATCGTTTATTCCAGCAGAAAAGATCACATTCCTCATGCAAAACCCAGCTCTGATACTAACTTTTGTGAGGATTACCAGCACCTGCAGTGACCCAGGAAATGACAATATAAGTGAATGGCTTTTGGAACGTCACATGCACCACCATGCAGTTATCACTGCTTATGTGATACGTTTATGTCTTTCTGTTTCACTAGGGTGTGAGCTTTTTAAGGACAGGGATTATGTCTTTCAGTACCTGCTATGTGGTAGTTGCCCAATGATTGAATGAATGAATGAATGATGGAAGTTATTAGGGCTTCCTTCTAAATTTCCTGGTAAAATTTTTCAAATGATGTTCACAACTTAGGTTATGTGTAGCATTTTCACATTAGAAGATATTTGGAGGTCGTCTTTGGCTTTAGGACACTTAAAACCAGGACATTTGCATACTGTACCCTGAGCTACATAGCTATAGCATCAGAGGTAGGAATAGACTCAAGGTCTCTGTGTGACAATCCTTTATGAAAAATAAATGCACTAAATTGTATTTCATTCTACCAGGTTGAGCAGATGTGTGGACGTTTAGACTTTTTCTAATACAGTGAAATATTCAAATTAATAGACATAACGCTTAGATCGATGTCTAGCATTTCTCTCTTTTTTCACCGGGCAGGTAAATACCAGCTGTCCCCCACAGTGAATATGCCCCAGGATGATACTGTCATCATAGAAGATGACAGGTTGCCAGTGCTTCCTCCACACCTTTCTGACCAGTCCTCTTCCAGCTCCCACGACGATGTGGGATTCGTGATGACAGACACTGGCACATGGGCCAAGGCTGCAATCACTGATTCAGCTGACTGGTAAGCTTGGAGTCCAAGATTGGAAAATACGAGTTAATTACAATCACATTTTTATTTTATGTTTAAGTGGCTTATGACTGAGCACAGTTCATTTTTTTTATAGAAATGTTCTGTTTTTGCAGTTTCTATATACTTACCACTTTTTAAATAAAAGATTACACCCTAACCCTGTAAACATGTTCAGTAGTTTTAACCTTCAAGGTCTGTAGTTAGTAATTTAACCAAAATGACAGCGACCACAAAACTACCACCAACCAAAAACCCTACTCGTTTTGTTTTTAAGTTTCACTATTTATGATTTAGTTTAGATCTGCGTTACTTTGATGAATTGTTTTTCTATTAAATATAAAAAATTCTGGGCAGATCTCCAAGTTGATCGTAACGGATGACTCTCAACACTAATAGTTGATGTGTTCTGAGAGTGGGAGGAGGCCTGTTTTAAAGTTTTCTGTTTAGTGTGCAGTAACTATACTGTTTTTAAAATGCTTTGGAGTTGCTTGTAACATGAAGTGACTTTTGGGGCAGTCTCCTGCTATTTTTTTCCTCCTGTGTCTTTCAAAATAGAAGAAAGTGTCTGATGTTATTAAGCCAATGTGTGGCTCGTGAGTGTGGTTGTGCCTTAATCTGCATGCCCGGTAATTATATACATCAATAAGCAAAGGGAAAGCTCCTCTTGGGGATGACCTCGTGAGGTTGTAGTGATAATTAACACAAACCATGTGAAGTATTGCACCAGACTTTTCTTACTGCCCTTTTCTCTGGGGTCTTGTATGAATACATCAGCAAAATTATATTTAACTGTTATGGCATTGTCCCTTTGCTACTTAACTGTTTTCTGCTTCCTACTTTCCTCTGACTGCTTCGACATTAAATAGTAGATAAGAGGTATCGAGGGGGCTGGCGTTTTTGTGTTAACATGTTAGTGATGATCTTAACAAAAGCCTTATGTACCACTCCTCCATTCTGTCCCCTCTCTCCTCATCACAAACACAAAAATACAGTTCATTTATCTGTTACGTTTGCAGATGTTCTCTTGGAATAATCTCACCTGTTATTTGGGCCCTTGAAAAGCTCATCTCTAGCTTTTCATTTTTTTTCTTTTTTTAATTCTTTTTGAAAACACAGGATTTAGAAACAGAGCTACACTCAAGCTCGCATGATAATAGCCTATCCTTGAATGAGTTTTTTTGGTTAAATGTAAAAGGGAAAGACTACAATATAAAGTGAAAACCCATTTGAAATCTGCAGATGCTGTTAACATTGCTACAGTTTCCAGCTCTTTCCGAAAGTGAAAGCAACAGCAGAGAAAGTAAGGATTTAGATCCATGCGGTGTTCATTTTAGGGACAAAAGCCCTTGAATCTCCACCATGGCGAGGAATGGCAGAGGTGGTCCGAGGAACAGATCTGTTTGGGGCCTTATAAGGCACCGTATTGCTGAAAATAAATAACTGGCAGGGATAGTGTGGCATTAATTTCCCTAAGGGGGATTTGCAAAAATGGTGAGGACTTGTGTGATTTTGCTGTGGCGATTGTGGGGCAGAGAGAAGAATATGAATGAAGGGTTATCCAAACAAGAGTGGCAGCTGTTCTGAATCACAGCAGAAAATGTAAGCTTTTCCAACTTGACAATATCTCCCTAATCCTTGATGAAAATGTTATGAAAACAAAAGAGCAATAAGACAGGATTAATAACTGGAATTTTAATAACATTAGGGGTCAGGATATGGTTACATTCTTTAAAGAATCAGCTGTCAGTCCTGCAGCCCCACTTGCTAAATATTCCTAGTGTACTGTTTATCGTGTCTGAAATTAGTTTAATGGGAATATTGGTAGGAAAGAATTCATTATGTCATGGTTTAAGGATATTTAGTTATTGTAAGGCTCTTATTAACTCGCAAACTCATTTGACGTTTTAAATTGTGTATGTTTACAGTTCATTGCACAGTTGTGGAAAGCTAAATATGTCAAATGGCTAAACTTGTCTGTCAACTAAGAATATACTTTTTTCAATCCATTAATTGGTTGAGGGAACATTAACAATGCGGTTAAGAGGAAAAGAGGTATAATGGCAAATTCTAATCTTAATGGCAACATAATTTCAGAGGATTTTTAAAAACATGCCAATATATGGTTTTCAAGACAACATGGGCAGCAACAGTTTGTATTTCGTTGAAAAATCTTTTACCAGTAATTTCTGTTAAAAGTGTATGTCAAATTCATTCTGTCTATGCATTATTGGAGTTGAGGTTTTAAAGTATTCCATGAGATATGTAAGAAGAGTTGATAAGCATGTGCAGAGTGAAGAGATCCACTTTTAGTATATTAAAAGAGTTACTCTAACTGGGAATATATTCTATAGAATTTGCTGCTGTAAAATTGGGTCATAGTTCTCATCGCATGGGTTTTAATTTTTTACTTCTAGAATTGTTTCTTGACAGGATTGTTTGTGCCCTAGTAATTAATAAGCCATTATAAGCCAAAGCATAGTGGTATTTGAAGAAGCATCTGAGGAGGCTTCAAGCTAAACATCACCCTGCTGCCTCTTAGCCTGTCAAATTTATTCAAAGTTTCGGAGAAGAAATATATATTAAAAATGAAAATATTCAGAGTAGAATGCAAACAAAATAACATTTATTAAGATAGAACATGGTGTTTTATAAAAATGTAAAACAAAATTGTTCTTGCTTTGGCCTAAACTTCCGGTTCATGTAAGATGTGGCTTTTCTTTTCTCTGTATCTGAACCGGGACTAGGAGGATGAGGCCAACAAGGTACCCAGGGGACAAAACTTAAGGTCAGGGTCAGCCATGAGGTGTTGAGTCTGCCTTTGCATGACCTTGAGGGTAAATGCTTCCTTCAGTTCTGAGCCCCAGGCACCTACCTCGACTTACCCTTGAGGAGGCCCTGCTTTGTACTCAATGGAAAAGACTGAGGAAGAGTATCAATGGCTTTATGTGGTGTTAGGGATCCTAGATTTCCATCACTCTACTGTGTATTACTTTGATAATTTGTGATAGTCTTGTCTAGTGGTTTGCAGTTTTCAAAGGGCGTTTACCTTGTGGATGTACTCATTACCTCTTTTGTAAGATGGGTGAGGCAAAACATTTCAGGTTACTCTACCCAAGGGCAGAGGATTTTTTGCTCGGTATTCTACTTTTGGCCTGACTATTCTTAAAGATCCAGCTGTTGTTTCATGCATAGTAAATGGGAGCTCAATTTCTGATGTGCATCCAAACCAGATCACTATCCTTTTATCAATATGAATGGCAATTCTCACAAGGCTTTAAAGGGTAGGAGAAGCTTGCTTCTGCATAAGGAAAGCTGTCAGAAGTTCAGGGGACAGTGGAAGTGGCCTCCCAGCATTCTCAGTATGTTTACTTATAATAGCTGCAGAGGGGTGTTCTCGTACCTGGCCAGATAGGCAAGGAGGCTCAACCCTGTTACAGGAGAGCTAGGATACTTACTCAATGTGCCCAGCACAGCAAAAGCCATTTATTTTCATAGTATGAGCTGTGCTCTGAACACCTGATAGGGCTTTTGAAAGTGTTCGCGGATTTTTTTACAAATAGGAAGGATTCTGTGTCTTCTCCTGCCACTTCCATTGGAAAGACACTACAGCATGTATCCTGTTGCCAGTGACGTGCCGTATGCTTCCTTACCATCTCTGCTTGAGCCACTGTGTTGGTGTCACCCAAACCAAATGTCATCTAAACTTAGCTATGCTTTTCCTGACTCACTCATGTACTGTTCATTCTCTCATTTGTGCGTCCTCAGCATCTGTTTCATGCTTCTGGCTTAGCATTTTCCATATGAGCATGTAGGAAACAGGGATCTCTTCTTATTTTTATTTTGACCTACGTACCCAACACAATGCCTTAATCAGAATAGATGCTGATAAATGTCTGTTGAATTGATTTCTTTTCAGTTGTTTAAATTATTTCAGAGGAACTATATCCTCATGAAACTGCATGGCATAAAAAGAGGACCAGAACACATCCTTTCCAAAACTTCTATAGAATTGCAATTTATATGGTCACTTGTTTGCTCCTAATATTTGCATATAATAGATGACAGGTTTCCTGAAATAGTCCTTTAATGTCTGAAAAATATCAGGCTCATTTTTTCTAATCACTGAGGAATAATGATGAATTATGAAATAGAATGAAGAAACTGCAAGAGGACATTAGAGAAATAGGAAATTCACATGGAGAAAGAGTCACTCTAAATATTAAATTTTGTATTTTCTCATCACCTTGTGTACAGCCACAGTTTTTTTAAATGGGCTCCATTTATATTTAGTTTACATTTTTTTTGAGGACTGCACATATACACATATTCACACAGTCAGGTAGATAAAAACTTGCCTAAACTGGAGATCTCCTATTTTTAATAAATATTTTTGTGTTTTATCTTTCTCTTCACACCAGCTCTTTGAGTCCAGATGTTGATCCAGTTCTTGCTTTTCAACGAGAAGGATTTGGACGCCAGAGTATGTCAGAAAAACGCACAAAGCAATTTTCAGATGCCAGTCAATTGGATTTCGTTAAAACACGAAAATCAAAAAGCATGGATTTAGGTAGTGAGTACAATCTCCATGAATCTTTATCTACATAAGGTTTAAATGCTTTAAGGAGAAAATTGATGGTCCCGAACACATGTCTGTTTACTTTGAGCAGTAGAGAAAATAAATGTGAAATGTGGCGATTTGGCAAAAATCAGTTTTCCTCTGAGTTTGAGATAACCATATCCCTCATACGTGGCATGTTTACATAATATGCAATATGTTAATATATATGTTTTCTTATGAGAAAGGAAACAAACACATGTGCATATCATGCTATATTCATGTATCTCTATTTTAAAAAAGTGAAATGTTTTCACACTTTGTCTATTTTAAACCAATTTCATCAAAATTGTATTTGGTTGGTTGTGGGATTTTTAAACTAGAAGAACAAATTTTGGAGAGAAACCATTATCTCAATCCATGTCTAGAATTTGGTGACTTCATGATATCTTCCTTTCATTGCTATTCTTTAAGGTTTTATTTAGTAAAAACTCTTATGTTTTGATAATGAAGGCATTTAATTGAAGTGATAATTTGAGAGAATATTTATTATAGAGACTATTTGAGAGCAAGTGAGAGGAGGAACATAATCATAGTTGTTCAATCAAACTCCAATCAGGTAGTATCTCTTTAAATCCAAATCCATCAAAAAATTAAAATAATTATATCTATAAACCAAATGACTTAAAACCTTTGTTAATCCACTGTAACTTATGCTGTTCTCCGGTGGCTGTTTGTAGTTCAAGACTAAAAGCATTAATTTATCATATGCATAAAAGAAAAATTTGGCGATGCATTGACTTGGCTAATGATGATACGCTAACATACAAATAACACACGTCTGTGCAATGAAATGACTGGCATATTGCATGGAGACACTGCTTTTTTTCCTCTCCCTTTTATTTTTTTGATTACGAATGTTTGCTTGATATTTCATAGTATTTGCATGAAATATTACCTAAGATTGTCACCTAACTGCAAAGATCTGGGAATGGTTGAAGCATGCTGGATTATGGAAACTAACTGGGCTAACCATTATACATTTACCTTTTAACAGTAGCTGACGAGACTAAACTCAATACAGTGGATGACCAGAAAGCAGGTAAGAATGGACAGTCAGACCGTTGCCATAGAAACCATGGCCCAAGGAGCTGATCACAATTATAGAGCTGCCAATCATATTCCATGTAAACATAAATATTCCAGTCTTACCCAGATGTTTTCATTGTGGGAAATCCAATTGTATTAGAAAAGAAAAAATTTCTGTTAGCGGAAATTTATCAGTGTTCTACCTCCTAAATGGAACTATAATTTAGTGCCTCACAAATGCTAAAAACAGCCTAGATTTTCTTAATTCTGTTTGTGTTGGAATGTTTTGTCACAATTAAAAAAAAATCAAAAGTCCCCAAAATATTATCTCTTAACGGTAGCCTCCTATGTTTTTAAGTCATCTATGTGATGTCTAGGTTAACATCCAAAATAGGATTCTCACTCAACATGATGATTTTCATTTGAAAGATAAGAGTGCCAATATAAATATTTTTCACTAAATTTCAGTGTTCAGTACTGCTATCTTTAATCACTCAGAAAACCTTGGTTCTTTTTCAGGTGTTGGAGTTAGCTGATAGTTAATCTGACATTGGAATAGACTCTGTAATGCATATGGCTTCATGTCTTAACTTTGTGAACTTGTTCTAAATTCATTGCTTCTAAAATACTGCTCAATCACTCCATAGAAACAATGGATTATATTGAACTAGGTTTTGCATTATAGTAGATACTGCTTTTTATGTTATTGTATGAAAATCAGAGGAAAGTCTTTAAAGTAATGGGCTTTGTACAATTGAGCATTTATGATTTATTATTGCATGTTTGGAATGGTGTTTTAATTATTCCAGATCCAGTATGATGTAGTTATACCACTTAGCACTAATTAGCTTCAATTCACCTCTTTAACCTGCAGTAGTAATTAGTTTTAGCCTGCTTGAAAAATGTGTATCCCACATACATATGTAAAGATTATTGTGGACATCGTTGGAATTATCATTGTCTGTAGAGTATAAGATGGATTGTAAAAATTACATCTAATAAATCATCAGATTAACGGTATGCAAGGCAATTAACTATAGCCTCAGCCCTTACTAAGTAGTTATTGTTCTTACGAAACATAAAATTCACTGAAATTCTGAAGCAGGGCTAAAGAAAAACATTATTTGATAGTTCACATATGTAAAGCAGTAATTAGTTTTTGGAGTTAGTAGTATGTAGTTCTGTTAAAGAACTAACCCCTGTCCAGGTTAATGTTCATAAGAACCAAATTGAATTGCTCAGGTTAAAGAACATGACTTTATGTGCTATGCCAATTAGGTAACATAAGAAAAATATTTAATTTAACCAGCTTAGAACTACTACAAGTTAAAGGACAATTTATTGTGATTTGAAAAATAATGACATTCAAATTTTAATTCAGGTCATTATGTAACTTTCATGGCAAGGCAAGTTCTATAATCAAACCATATGTGTTTGTTTTAAAATGTTAGATTCTAGAGAAAAAGAGCATTGTATTTTTTTTGCAGTATGTGCAATCCCACCAAATTAAATTGGAAGATCTTGGGACAAAAATATTATTACATAGATACCAAAATACTTGTTGGGCTGTTGTTTTTAAATCTACATGAATAAAAATCAAGATTCTCCCTGCCCCATGATATTAGTGAACAGATTTTCAGTTATTTCTCTTTCTTCACTTCATTTGAGTTTTCAAGATTATGATGACTTTACAGTTTAGTCCAAAGGTTTTGGGAAAAGTCACAGTGGCATTTTAGCATAGAGCATCTGTCCAGGTATAAGACTTTCGTAATGCAAATTGAATTCTATTTCCCTTTGCCCTTGCAAAAGACATTCTCCACTTTTTTTTCTTTTTTCTTTTCTCTTTTTTTTTGGCATGAGGGGTATCAGTAAATAGGACTGGAAATATAGTTCTAGGGAAAATAACATCATTATAATTTCCCCATTTTCCCCCAGATTTAGGAATCTTGTATCATATTTTGGGGTAAATATACTTTGTGAAAGAACAAGAGAGAACAGAAATAAGAAAAGTGGGTTTTTAATGGTTTCATTGTTGAAATATAAGTATAAGCAAAGTATACTAATGACCTAGAAGATTTATATAAAGTAAGAACTTTAAAATATTGTTTAAAACATTCAGATAAAATATGTTGATTTTTTTTTTTTTTTTGTACAAATAAAACTAAATCTCTGGGCTATACATTATGTAAAGATTTTTTTCAATTTTCATTACTAGTAAATTCTAGGTTTACAATACTAGAGACCTCAGTAACTTCATTGGGGAATCTTAATATAATATCAGTTAAAACTTTGTTAAAGTTTCTCTGTCAAATAACACACTTAAATGTGTGATATCCATCTTATAGATCAAGAGTCATCAAGCTCTTTCTGTAAAGGACCAGACAGTAGATATTTAAGGCTTTGCAGTCTGTAAGGTGTCTGTTACAACTGTTTAATTCTGTTCTGTAGAATGGAAGCAGCCATGGACAATATGCGTGTAAATGGGCATGACGGTGTTTCAGTAAAATCTTCCAGAGTTGGCTTGTAGTTGGCTGATACAGATTCATATGTTATAGATGTGGAATTTTTTTATGTAACTTTTTATTACCCAAATTTTCCACCATACATAGATGTAGAAAGAGTAGTTCATTGACCTCCCATGAACCCAATTCTCACTTTCAACAGTTAACAACATTTTGCCCAAATATTATTTCACAGTGTTATCAATTTAGGGAAAAGACTAGATGGGTAAGCTCTGTATTACATTTAAAATTTTTTTTTCTTTTTAGAGACAGGGTCTCGTTCTGTCACCCAGGCTGGAGTGCAGTGGGACTATCATAGTTCATTGTAATCTTAAAATCCTGGACTCAAAGCAGTCCTCTCACCTCAGCCTCCTGAGTAGCTGGGACTACAGGCATGCACCACTGTGCCTAGCTAATTTTTTTTTAATTTATTTTTTGTAGAGATGGGGGTCTCACTATGTTGCCCAGCCTGATCTCAGACTTCTGGCCTCAAGCAATCCTCCTGCCTAAGCTTCACTTACAAAATTTTTATTGCTTCTTGAATTATACTTTGACCATTGTTTTTCTTTCTAAATTTGCTGTGTTTATGTTGAGGAACACTCAATTTTGATAAATACTCATGTCATTTCTGAAATTCATTATTAAAATTTTCATTGCTCCGAATACAGAAAGTAAAATCTCAGCCAACTTTGCATATAGAAAAGCTGAACATATATATAAATGGTGTTTTGTGATAATCCTTTCTGGAAGCATGAAATCTTTGTTGAAGATATATACACACATACACATACATGTATATATGCACACATATCCTTGATGAACCCAAGAAAACACCAAATGTTTGCCTAGTACATGTCTATAGAACCCAAATACGGCTGGTAAATTATGAAAATCGATAAGCATAATTTATTCTGAGATCTTTCCAATGCTAATTCTAGGAAGTGTAAAGGTAGATATCCCTGCCCAAGAAGGATCTCTTCCTGTTCTTTCTGATTTCTTGATTTCTTACTTTCTGTTTAGTTCTTTGGAACAAAATTCATTTTTCTTCCTGTGACATGACTTTTATGAGTAATTTAGAAAATGGACTTGTCAAAAATTACAGTGCTACCAAGAGAAAAAGTAAGATTGATCTCTTTGAAAGAAATACTTCATGTGAACTTTTGTCATAAAATAATGAAATGTATGCAAACCTGCATTAAGAAAGCTAAATATATTATCCCTTTCTCCCAAGCACACCAGTTTATGGAATATTATTTCATTAGAATTATATGTCTGCCTTTCTGCCTATACTATGTTTTAACTTATCTATTCTTAAAACTGCTGCCCCATTGGGAACATTTAGATTCAAAATGTAACATAATGAATCTTAAAAAGAGAATTCTCATTTTGACTCTATCAAAGTAATTTCCATTCTCTTCTGTACTCTGAGCTATGGAAAGCCTATGTCACAACTATTTGTCTTATAGGTAATAACGTGACAAGGCTACTCATTAATTGATCAACAGATGGGCTGATGACTCCATGCAGAGATAAACTATTGAGTTTCTCCTCCCTTCCCATTTTTTTCGGCTGTCTTGTTAACAGTATAAATGAAGAACCAGTTCTATAACCTGGCTCGCCTAGGTGGTGGTACAGACTTGGTGTTTCAGTCATCCAGAGGCTAAATTAGTCTACCTTTGAGTGCCAGGTGGAGCAGTGATGGATGAGGCTGTCTTACTTGGTTAAAGAAATCAGTTTTGATGGCTTTCTAAAGCTCAGTACTACTGGTATTATCTCAGGCCTTTCTGCCCTAGATCCTGAGGACATAGAGCCAAAATTTTCGCTGAATTCTCCCTGTCGTCCTCCTGAAATTTACTTGGTAATTGCTAAGTCATCTTTGTTTTTTCCATAACCTGTTTTTCAAACAGGTGTTATTCCCAGTCCTGGGGAAAGAAGTGTACATACGTATCCAGATCTTCAGTCTGGGCTTTACCTCCCTCTGAGAGAGAGCCCTTGCGTAATTTGCTTCTATTCAAATCTTGTATCGCTCTTGTCACAGAACATCTATATTTCCCAGGATTAGATTTCTACCTGCTGCCAGGTTGCCCTAATTGTATCGCTGACATCTTGTCCCTGTGCTCTTTCTACTTATAAAGGGTTTTGAATCTGCAGTGTAATCAGGAAGAGATGTGATGGGGCTCATTGATGTGAATGCCTAACTTCTGTTGTAAATGATTTTAAAATTGCCCAAAAATGGTTTCAATTAAGTTAAAAAGCTTTACTCTGGGTTGCTTCCCTTAGCCTTTCCCGGCATCTCTGCTTTTCAGATGAGCTTCTGGGTTATTCTGGTTCTTTTAGATGACTTCGATTACTCGGAGCAAAATGACTTTGACAGTCATTTCATCAGTTGAGATAAAAATAAAAACTCTAATAACTTAGAGTTTTTCCTAATGAAAACAGAGAAAATCTAATATCAATTTGGGAAAAATAGAAATTAGCAACTATTGCTTTATTTAGTCTTTATATCTTTTCTGTCCACATTCCAGAACTCCTCATTGAGCAAGTAAGTTTTGTGTAAGGCCCTAAAGTTTTCCACAATGCGTAGATATTCAGATATGTCATTTTTACTAATTCACACTAACGTTTTGTTTTTGTAAACCTCAAAGGTTCCCCCAGTAGAGATGTGGGACCCTCCCTGGGTCTGAAGAAGTCAAGTTCATTAGAGAGTCTGCAGACAGCCGTTGCCGAGGTCACTCTGAATGGGGATATTCCTTTCCATCGCCCACGGCCGCGGATCATCAGAGGAAGGGGTTGCAATGAGAGCTTCAGAGCTGCCATTGACAAGTCTTATGACAAACCTGCAGTAGATGACGACGATGAAGGCATGGAGACCTGTAAGTTTATGACAGCTGTGAAAGAATAGCAATTGCAGACAGCGCTGTAGAGCAGCGGTTGCTAAGGTGTGTTCCAGGAAACCCGGGGGTGGGGGTTCCTGAGACTCTTCAGGGAGATCTGTGAGGCCTAAACTATTTTCATAATAATAAGATATTATTTGCCCTTTTACTATTATTCTCTTACAAGTAAGTGTGCACAGTGGGGTTCTGTAGAGACTACATGCCATGTGATATTGCTTATGTTAGATTGAATGCACTAGCAGATATGAGAATCTTCTCAGCCAATGTTAAAGGGAAAAATTTGAAAAAAAACATGAAACAGTGCCATTGTTCTCACTGATCGCTTTTAGAAAATGTAGTTAGTTTTTGTAAAAATGTAATTTCTGTGAACCGAAAGTGCTTTGTTGTTACAAAGTTATTTCCAAACTTTCTCAGTTTTAATTCAGTGTGTATCCATACAATTTGTATCCAAGAAAGTTATTTGGAGTGCTTAATAATTTTTAGAGGTATAAAGTTATTCTGAGGTCAAAATGTTGAAAAACCACTGCTGTAGTGTTTATAATAGGATGTCTCCAGTGAATATATGTAGTAATCTATGATCTATGAAAACACGTTTTTGTTTTACTTTTAGGGATTACTCTTGCTTTCCTTGAACTGAACTAGCAAGCTACGTTTGTGTACGTGTGTGTGTGTATTTTAAAAATGCAAAATATTTTAAACCAAGATTATTGAAAGTCAAAGGTTAATATGAATGAGCAATATGTTTTCCCTAGTATATTGAGGGGAAAAAGTAACATTTATGAATATGCACAAGTGTGTGCTTTTAGTAAAACACTTACTCTTTTACTATAAAATAAACATTCCATTTAAAAATAATGGAAAACTCCACGGAAGTATTTACTTAGAATAGAAAGGGGTTGGGAATCCTAATAGTAAAAATTGATTAGCTTCTGTTGTTCATATCTACTGATTTACATTTTAGTTTTTTTAACCTCAAATGTGACTCTACCCATTTACCTGTTGTAAGAAGAGTTGAAGGCATCACAGTGTGAAGTTAAAAGCAGAGACCGGAGATAATTTATGTGGATTGTAAATTACTTGCAATTGAACATTTGGGTGGACCACTTCTATCACATATACTTAAAGAAGAGAGAAAGAAGAGTTTTCAATTTAAAAAATCCCGTTGAGTAGATTTAAAGCAAAATACATAATTTTTGCCTGTAACACATAATGTGTTTGGGAAGATGAGTATTTCTGCCGCAGTGCAATATGCTCAGCAAAACTCAGGGACAGGGTTGCTACACTTCTCCCCACCTCCGTCTAAATCGGGACAGTTTTTCCACTGTGATCAGCCAGTGATTTCAAATATATGCAGCCTCTTCTTGCCAAATGAAGAACATATTTCCTATTTTTGCTGCCAACTTTGGTCTCCAAGATCCTGAGTCATATGAGCTTTCAACCCTATTGAGTTTTCTCCCATAGTAATAATGGTTCCTTGCCGTTCTAATCACTATTACTTGATACTTACAGATCTTTCTTCTCTCTGTCCTGGCTGTATATTTAATAAAATGTTTGTGTGTGTGTGTGTGTGTGTGTGTGTGTGTGTGTGTGTGTATAATACTTTGGCCCCTTGATATATATTTTTTTAAGCCTCTACATTTTATGATGCTTCTGAATTTTTTCCTTGTTCTGCTTAAAGTGTTAAGTTCCCTTATAAAATGCACTTTTTTCTCATAGTATGTCACTCATTTCATGTGCAACAGGAGATGGAATACATATGACTACAAGGTATATTTTTGAATTCCGTAGAGACAGACTCCAGAGTGTCCCACAGATATGGACATCTGGCTTTGTCTCTATATAAAGTTAATTTCCTTTTTTAGTGAGAAATAACAGATTTTTAATGGGAAATAACAGTATGTTAAAATTTATTCACGATGCATGCTGGCTCACGCCTGTAATCTCAACCCTTTGGGAGGCCGAGGCAGGAGGATCGCTTGAGACGAGGAGTTCAAGACCATCTTGGGCAACATAGTGAGACCCCATCTCTAGAAAAAACGAAAACAGTTAGCCAGACATGGTGCACACCTGTAGTCCCAGCTACTCAGGCTGAGGCAGGAGGATCGCGTGAGCCCAGGAGTTTGAGGCTGCAGTGAGTTCTGATCACACTGCTGCACTCCAGCCTGGGGACAGAGTGAGACCCTGTCTCTTAAAAAAAAAAAAAAGAAAGAAAAGAAAAAAATTATTCAGGTCTAGTCAAGAGAAAAAGCAAGTAAATAGACAAATTATGATTTGTGATCCAAAGGTAAACTTGTAGACAGGAGCTGGGAAATACATTAGCCCTAAAACACACTGTACCTACAACTACCAAATGCCTTAGTTTTCACAAGTCCTGCTTTCATTATTTTTTTTCCCGACCAGTCTGCTGAACTTTCCATATGGCCAATGAAAGGCAACTATTATAAATTTAATTTTTCTTTTTCCAGTTTGGATTGTTGAAATTGTACCAGTAGGGTGGAGTGAGCATGGAAGTCGGACTCAGGTGACTTGGATCCTAGTCCACAGTCTTCTAAGCAAGTTGGGATTTTGGTCAAATCACTTAAACTGCATGAGATTTAATTTCATCATTTGTGAAACGGAAGATTTGGCAGCGACAGATAGAGCATTGACTGTCAGATTGTGTGTGGTGACTTCTGGTCAGGAGAAGGGACCTCCGTGGGATTGGGGTATGGGGAAGGCTATCAGTGTGAACCCTCACCCTCCTCCACAGTCGTTTTTTCAATCACTTTTATACATTTGAGATTCTTTGTGAATTTTTGTCTTTGGAAGGTTAGCTTGCAGTTTTTAGGAAAAAGTTGTAAAAGTTCAGACTTAACGTGGTTTAGATCGGGGATCTCCAACCTATGATGAGTTGTAGGATTATTTTGTTATATATTACAGTGTAATAATAGTAGAAATAAAGTGCACAATAAATGTAATGTGCTTGAATCGTCCCAAACCATCCCCCCACCACCCACCCCTGCTCGGTCTGTGGAAAAATCGTCTTCCATGAGAACGGTCCCTGGGGCCAAAAAGCTTGGGGAGCCCTGGTTTAGATGGTTTCCGAGGTCCCTTCTAGTTTTAACATGCCATGATTCCACTTCCCCGTACGCTTACCTGCCTACATCCGACCTGCAAACCCCTCACCTGCTGTGGGGCGCAGGAAGGGGGGACACCGCCACATCTGTGTTACCAAGCACAGAGCTTGGCACATCACAGGATTCTGTGAAAGTTTGTCGAATGAATGAGTGGATGAGTGAGCTCCTGCGTAACCACCACCAGTGTATGTGTGCGGAGAGCGACTGTCCTATGCAGGATTCCTGGTGGTGGTGACATGGAGTCGTACCTGTTGTCTCCCACACTGGACCTTGCAGGTACTAGACCTTCAGTGCCTCAGCAAACTGTTTGATTTTCTTAAAGGAAAAAAAAGCCTGTTAAATATGGCATTACTAGTGGTGGTCATTAGACTATCGCTTTCCATACCACCAAAGACAAAAAGGTGTTTTATGCCTCCAGTTTTGAGGAGGAATCCGGCTCAGCGAGCCCCTCCTTCGGTTTCCTAAACGACATCCTTTTAAGAGTCCGGCTTGTGTGCTTTCGTGCCGTTGTCTGTACACTTCATCGCTGTGGCCGTGCTCCTGCATCTTTGCCTTGGCAGGCCTGTCCCTAAGCAGTGCGTCCTCTGGCTGTGTGTCCAGCTTTCTCCGTTGTCTTTGCTCTGCAGGACTCGGGGGCAGGGTGTCCTTTCTTGCACTGTGGTATGACTCGGTTACGGCTGCCTGTTGAAATCGAACTGCCTTATCCCCATTGCATATGGATCTGAAAGGAGGACTACTGTCTGGGCAGACAGTCTTTTTGTTTTACCCAGGACATTTCGTAAGAATACGGTGCACCCTGCAAACATCGGAGTAGAGAGTGGGCTGTCACTGAGACACCATGTGTGGAGGCTGGTGAGGAGCAGGCATTCTTTATACTGCTCCATTCTCTCCCTTTCTAGCATCACGTAGCACTTTTCCTCTTTCCAGGTAAGGCACGTAGGCTAGGCATGGTTGCCTGCTCTCGTCATCTGGGCCGAGCACCTCCCCGGCGACCGTATTTCATGGCAGTGAACAGTCTTGCCTCTTCTGAGCAGCGTTGAAATCGTGGCACGGGTGCAACGATGGGGCCAGGAGACTGGGGTGGGATCCATGTGGTATCTGGTATCTGTCATCTTCTGTAGCACTTACGTTCTTCCTGTGGAGATGGCAGAAGCCAGTGTTTTTGTCTCTCATTTAATCCATCTGGCCTCTCCGTGTTGTGTGTGTCTGTCTGGATCAAGATAGAGCTTTGTATTCTGGGACCCATTATCTCTGAGGCCCTACCTGTGTTTGACAGGTCAGGGCATCTACAATCTGCTCCTCTTCTATGCAAATTGCAAACCCAGCCTGGCTCTCAGCAAGCGACTTCTACAGTCCCCGTGATAAATCAGTTTCTGTTGCTACGAAGAAAATGCATGCAATAACGTGGCCTTTTTTTTTCTTTTTGAAAAAATATGTACTCTCATTTTTCATAATTAAAAATCACTAGAAATTTGTAAGGCCTCTTGTAACAAAGAGCAGTACTTTTGTAACTGCTCTTTGTTGAGGTTGAGGTGAAACACGCCAAAAGCAAACATCTCCTATTAATTATACCTATTGATTTTAAAGATAGATCAAGTTCAGAATTTTAACTGTGAAAAACTTTATGCCTTGCAGCATTGGAGACATTGCTTTTGAGTAGTTTGTGTACTTTCTTATAGCACTCTTATTAGGAGATTAGAAAAAAGCATTGCTCTAAAATGTGCATAATTTAGGTTGCAGTATGAAATTCGAAGAAACTAATTTACATTATTAAGTCAGCTAATATGAGAGCTTCCAGGGAAACTTTGTTGTTGTTTTATTAGCTACAAAATAACATATTGCATTTGATATCTCAGATTTTCTGCTCTCAGCATTTACCTGCATCTAGCCACCTTTTCATCACCTATTTGAGCAAAAATAATGTAAACTAAGTCTAATTGTATCATAACCCATTAGATTGTAGTAAATCTGTGAAACAATTCAGGATTAGTCTTGAAAGTCAAAGTACTTTGTGAATTATTCCTATTTGGTTAATCCCTTTTAATTGGTAAAGTTGACCTATAAAAATATTTATTCTGAAATGCTAGTAAGAAGAATAACCAATCCGATCATTTTATACCAATCTGTTGTATTTAAACCTGCAGTTTAAGAAAAGTAGCTGCGGTTAATTTTTAAGAAGTTTCCAAATGTAGTATGGGTGTGTGTATGGGAAGTAGCCACAGCTATTCCTAAAATTTTTTTTCCTAGTAAAAAAGGAACTTAAGCAATGAAAAAATCACACCTGGAGTATTTGAATTATAGAATCCTCATTCCTAACCATTTTGTAGAGGAAAAAGTACTTAAACATTTGACCAAGATCACACTTAGGAACTGAATCTTAGAATATTTATCTTCTGATTCTTAGTCCTGTGCTTTTTCCCTGAATATTAAACAAACTTCCAAATAGGAAAGCCCATTACACTAAAACTAATGTAGTTCAAGTGTGTATTAATGAGTCGTGGCATCTAAAATCTGATATGTAGGCTGCGAGTTCCCAAGGGTGATTCGACCCAGTGGGTAAACCAGCCCCTGCTAAGCAATGTGGCTAAGTGCCATTGTAGTGCACGGGCTAGCGTGGCACCAAATGAGGGGTGCCCAGCCTATGTGCAATTGGAGGGAGAGGCCAGGAGAAGAGCTCCAGGAAGGGGTTTTGCTTGTGTTGCATTCTGTTGCTGGAGGGTCTTCCAGTGGATGCATGGGGACACATGGAACATAAGGAATGGGGACCCTCTGTTGGCTGCGACACTTCCGAGCTCTATTAGGTTGCTGTGTATGGGGCAGAGGGGAGCGTAGTGAAGAATGAGATTTCAGGTGGAGACAGAGCAGATGACAGCCTATTTTCAATTATTTACATTTTATCCTAAGGACCTTAAAAAGTATCTGAAGCATTTCAAGTAAAAGAATGTGCTTGTTGGGCCCATGCGGTAGAGCACGGGTCACCCGGGCTGGGACGGTAAGTGGCAGTGTTGTTGGCAAGGAGATCTGCTCTGGGACAGGAGTGAGTGATCCACGTGAGTAATGATGCTTGGCGGTGCCAGAGGGGAGGGAGGAACTGCAACTACATGCTCAGCATCTCGTGCATAAAGATGGATGAAGATGATGCGATCTCTCTCGTTAGCACCTCCAGGCTCAGAAACTCGAAATCATCATCTCACTGTGTAACCGCTCCACGACCAAGCTTGCTTAATTTTCTCTCGTGAAATCTGATTTCACTGCTTCTTTCCAGTCTAGCCCGGCCCTCATTATTTAATTTCTGAAGTTATTGTTAGAGTCTTCTAACTGGTCCTCTCATCTCCAGATTTGCCCAGTAAGCTCTGCAATCATGTTCTTGTTCTCAGAATCCCTCAAGCCTCTGTGCTCATCCTTGCCCACACAGCACACTCTTGTGAGGTATCTTCTTTCTCCCCAGCAACTTTCCCCTGCCTTCTAATGTGTATATTTGACTGTCATATTCTTCCTTCAGCAAACTTTTTCCTGAACGATCTAGTTTTTCTGAGACCCCAACTGATGATATAGAATGCACCTGAGACTTCTTAGTGTAGGGTATGTTTTTAACATCAGAATATTCTTGTGGATCCCACAGTGTAGATCATATTTCTTGGCAGGTACGAATGCTGGCTACTGGGGGACAGGCGTACTGATTTCTCAGAGACAGGAGAAAAAAAGGCAAAATAGAGCACTGCTAGTCGTGCGCTGTTTTATCATATCTTTACATTTTTGTTATTTTTGTTTTGGTTTTGTTTCTTCACATTAAAGAGTCTGAGCAGTGGCCTGGAATCCCTCTGTCTGACTCCATAAATAACGTTTCGTATGTGGCTCACACATACATTTGACATCAAGATTCCTCCTGATGGAAATAAAGTTTTCAGTGGCAATTCCTCCAGTAGGGCTGTCAGTGCTCTTGTTTTGGTTGTATAAACAGTCCATTCGGTCAGAATTGTGGTTTTTTTTTTTTTTTTTCTTAAAAAGAAGGCTATCAGCTTCCCTGTAAATTGTCTCCATGGACAGAAAACAACATCCATTGTGGGCCACGATCTGAATGTCAAAATCAGTTGGACACCAAAAACAAATTTGCAAAGGTTAAGAAAGCTGAGGACGTGACCCTCATAGTGCCTGTCCTGTAGCTTTATCTTGGGAAGGGAGGTGACATTCTGCCATTATCTTTGGGAGCATTTTACCTGCTTCATTTAGGGGATTGGAATAAAGAGAAGTTGAGGTTGTCCAAAAGTGAAGAATGTCTTCAAAAGTGTCTTCAAAAGTTTTGTCTTCAAAAGTGAAGAATGCTTTTTGGTAATGACGCTGGAAGAGTGATGCTGTTGTTTTTGTCCCTCCACCCACATGGACTGAAAGATTTCTTTAAAAAATGAAATAAACCTATTTTTAGAGTGTCTGAGGAGTCATCTGTTTAAACTTTCTCCAGCTGCTGAACCCCCCTCTGTAGTACCAGTAATAAATGTCACCTGATTCCTCGAGAGCTTTTTCTGCACTCACATTCATACTGTCGATTCTGCATCTTACCACTTGGTATTCCCACCCCACATATTAGTCTAAAAGCTCTGAAGTCTTCCTGTTTCATGCCAGCTTTGTGGGGGAGGGGGGCGGTTAATTTTTTTGGTATTCAGAAAAAGCGAAGTTATGCTGCTGCCAAGAGCTCATCATTCTGATGTTAAAAGTCAGAGTCCAGAACGGCAGATCCTGTTACTCGACACCATCTGTATCACTGGCTGTTCATTCCTACATCCTTCTTCCTCTTCCAGAGTCAAAATATTCAACTAAAATAGGAAATAAAAATAATACTTATGTCCCCAACATTCTCAGTTCCTACGCTAGACTCTGCAGTGCCTGGGAGTCCAGTCCTCATTTGTTTTTGTTGTGTTGTATTTTTACCTAATGTTAATAAATAGAAATTGCTAATGGTCACTGGATTTACTAAATCTAGTGAAATTTTCCATTACTCATGTCTCATTTTAATTTACTTCAAGGTTTAAGAAGGTAGCTTGTGAAGATGTGGTCATCCTGTGTAGAATTCTTATGTTTGGCTCTTTGTCTTCCCAAGTCAATTGTAAAGTGCCATAGATTCAATCTATGTTTCTGTCATTAGGTATAACTAATTCTAGGGTAGTTCTTCATAAATACGGAGCAATGAAGGGCAGTTCTTCATATTGTTGGCTGTTTGATCATTTGGTCATTCACTCAAATATTTAGCAATGACACTGCTTGGGCCTTGCCCTCAGAGGGGAGGGTACTTGTTGAGTTTTAAATAAGAAGTAGTGTTATCATTTTAGCTTTGTATATCTCTGTTAATACCTATTGAACAAGTCATTTAAATCTAGTAGCAAATCTGAACAAATCATTTAAATCCAGTAGCAAATTTGAACAAATCATTTAGATCTGGTGAAATTGTCCAAGCTGGCTAAGATGATGACATTAACTGCTAACTCTTACACTTGCAATAAATAATGCTGCAGATGTTCCACAGCTGTTCTGAAGTTTGATTTATAAAGTGTACCTGTTGGAATGCTTTCTGTTACATTTAATAGAAAGCCCAACTCAAACCAACCCAAACCATCAGGAATACATTGTCCTACATAAATGAGTTCTAGAGTTGGGCAGCTTCAGGGATTATTGATTCTACAGTCTAGTGGTGTCATCAAAGAACCAACATCTTTCTGCTCCTTCCACTCCACTATCCACAATTCAGCTATCTACAGAGTGATTCCAGGGCTCAGTGGCTTTTTACTTTCTTTTCTATGGTCAACAGAGGAGAATGAGCCATTTCCCCAAGCATGGGATATGTCCATTCAGTCTGATTAGGCCATTCTTGGTCTAATAACCTTGGACTAACAAGTCAACAGGGGTATGGCATCCACGAGATTTCATGTCTTGGAGCTAGGTTGCATTCCTAAACACAGAATTCCATTAGGAAGAAAGGAGGTAAGAAATAGATTTTGGACAAGCAACCAACAGAGATCATTACAGTATTAACAGTAGCATTGCTTCTTAATACAAAAAAAAAAAAAGAAAAAAAAGACTTTAATGACCACATGGCTTAGAGTCAACTTTTGGCAGTAAAATGTTTGTAATGACTAACAGAAGTATTTTATTTAAGGGCAGAAGCCGTAGAACTTTGAGCTTCAATTAATACTCAAAGTCATTTTCTCCATGATCATTAACACATCAGTGCCTGATCTTTTCCAAACTTCTTGGTGACCCAGTCCTAACATGATACCTTTCAGAATTGAGTAGGTTAATTTGTAACATGGAGTAGAATTTTAATTGAGCTACATTTGCATCTGTTGAAAACATGGTAATTAGGTATGTCTTAATTGCAGAATGACTGTTCTGCATTAAAGAGAAATGAGCAGCTTCATGTTATACCTTCTTTAAAGAAAGAAACTTGAAAGTACCCGTCTTTATAGGTAATCACATGAGAAAGTAGCTGATAGTTTGGTGCATAGAGCAGGTTCAAACAGGCAGAAATGCTGTCAAAAATAGAAATTTCTATTTATTTTTAAGGAGATAATTATCTTTCTTCTTGCAGGCTACCTCCAAAAGGAAACCAAATCATCTGTAAAATTGAGCAGAATTAAAGAGAAAAAAATCAAAATTTATATAGCACTTAAAATAGTAAACTATCTAAATATAGGTTTATGATTAGTTCTTGCATTATAATTCACTACATGAACATAATAGATCAGGCTTATATATTAATATTACTAGTACTTATTTGAAAAATTGTGTATTTTGTGTTTTCTTAGTTTAAAGGAATAAAAATTCTTATATACCTTATATAGCTAGTATTAAACATACAAAGATTGGTTTTAAAACTTGAAATTCAGTTAATGTATCAATAACCTTAAAAGTATACGTAGTTTTCAAAAGTTAAGCATGTATAACCAATTTATTTGAGCTTTTAAAAACCACAGTATTTCTGCATAGAGCCAGGGTAAAGTGAGAGATTCTTATTTTTCTCTATCGACTAATTTCATAGTTTGAAGCATATATAGTGCAATACCCTAAAAGAACATCTTATGTTTGTACATATGAAGCTACATATTGCTAAATATTTTTAATTAGTTGGCATTCAAAGAGATTAGTTAAATCAGTACACCCCCAGAAGAGTTTCTGTGATAATGTATTATCTAAATTAGAATGTTCAGAACAAGCAAAAAGAATTCTCAAATGTGCAAGTATCATTTTGAACAGTCCACTTGCTTGAGGCAAGAAAGTGAGGGTAGGGGTTTTGATTTTATTAAATGAGGTTATAAAAACCTGAAGTTAATAAATGCTTTGATACTAACTTTACATTGCCCAATTTAGAAAATAAGTTGCATTACATACACCAGAAAATTATTGTGACTATGAAGAGAATTGGCAACAAATACGACTTCAGCATATAGTGAGTTGTGAAGGCACTGCCTTCTTTCTGTTAGCGAGCCAGGATCAGACATATGCCCCTTGAACTTCTGCCAAAACTATTAGGCAGAAAACTAACAGAATCGCTACTGATGCTTCCATTCATGATTTATGATAATGGTTGCTGCGAAAGACTAAGTCATTTACATTTGTGGAGCTCATTGTTTTGTTTATAGTTTCAGACATTGTTGAGGGTCATAAAATCCATTAGATGATACGTACAGCACTAACAATAGCCTAAAATATAGCAGAAACCGACTAGAGCTGTGTCAAGTACCGTGGGCACTCCTGGTGTTACTGTATTTGGGTTGTGGCCTGTCTTGTCGGGCTTGATTAGAGGAGCGCGGGCATTTTTCTGAAGGCAGAAAAACAGTGGCACCTAGAAACTGGGTGGAAGTTTGGTTGGGATCAAGTCATGAGTCAGGTTTTACCAATAGTCTTGCAATTCCACAACTATTTATGAGCACCTGCTGTTTGCCTGGCCATCCTCATTGTAGGAGCTTAAAGGGAGAGAGACATGTTTGAGATATCATCTGAGAAGCGCAATAATAAAAAATTATATTAATATAAAGAGCGATGGAAGTAGAGATGAAAGGAGGTTTCCATGTAGGAATTGTAGAAAATTCATTAGCATCCATTTATCCGGCTTGGGTATACCAACAGACCTAGGTTTTACAGCTTGCAAGAACTTTTAAAAATTGTTTTGTAATGATTTAGTCAATTATCTCAAGGGTCAAAGTAGTGGTTTGCAAGGAGACAAAACACAGCCATGTTCAAGGGTACTAGTAAGGTGCTGCAGTCTTGCTGATGCTATATTTACATTCTTTTGGGGAGGTCTCCTTTGAAAAGGCTTTGCATAACTAGCAAGCCCTTGGGCGAGGTGCCAGGATATTCTTTCCCTGCTCTGTGTATACCGCAAAAAAATCACAGCCTTCCCTCAACAGTATTGGTAAGACTGTGGACTTCCATTAACTATGTGAATCTGAAAGTTGTAAGTGACTTCCTCTAACCAACCTGCACCATTAGTATGCATATATTAATAGAGAGGAAAAAAACAAATTTCCTGAAAGCTACAATATCCTGTAGAGGAGAGCGGCTCACAATTAAATAAACCCCAGTATCCAGGGAGGTCAGCCTTTCTAAAGTCAGTTATATGGTTGCCTGCCCAGGCCTAGAGTCCTACAGTTTTTAAAAAACTACGTTGGTCATGGCTATGCCATCATTTTCTATAGTCTCTTTTCAGATTTGTAAGGGTTTCATAGCAGAAAACCAAGAGATTGGGTTTGTTCTTATACCCTTGGTATTATGTGTTGCTAATTCAAGTGTCCCTTGCTGTTGGAGAGGCGAGACTGAATTTTACTTGAAGGCACATGAACTTGACTTGGAGGCGAGTTCTTTGCAAAGGATTAGCAAGAGACCTAATTGTTCTGTTCAGTTCTGTGTTACAAGAACCTCAACAACATCGATCTATACTTTCTTTGTTGATGCTGGAAAAAGAAAAATGACCTCAGAATTCAAGGAATAACCTGAAGCTCCAATAATTCTTACTGTATCTGAAGGACAACGTTAGGCGACTGATCTCAGAAAAGATTTCTGAGAATGGATGTTATTAATAATATGTGCATCTATGCTGCTCAGTAGAGAAATTCTTAAAGTTCTTTTGGTGGGTGGAAGGCTACTTTAGTTACTTGTAATTCTTTCAAACGCAGAAAGTTGGAGGCAGTGAAGTACCCTTAGATCATGTGCTTACTAAGTGTTAGTTCAAGGAATGGAACATTGTTGTCGCTAAATAGATCTTTTATTTGCAGAATCTGGAGAGCGCAGTTATTGATTTACTGGTTTTCATGACCCCGTCCCCCTCTGTTCGGCTGCCGTGGTGCAGATGGGCATGCAAAATTGTTTAGGATTAGGACATATATTAGGCTTCACTTCTGACATCCGCCTTGTGCAAAGAAAAATTACAGAGGCTGTGAAGATCTGTTGTAGCCTGTAAGCCAAAAAATCCACTCTTCTGTGTGAAGAAATCATAAATGGACATATATTTGGGAGCCTGAGGAAAGAAACCTTTGTGCTGACTTTGGTGTAGTGTAGCAAATTAATGAGGGGCCAGAGTGTGCCTACCTTATCCTTACCCAAGAAGAAAGGAAGTGCTTGGGGAAGGGTTCCTTCCTTTTTTTTCTTTTCACTTTGCAAAGATAGCACACAGGACCCTTAGAGGTCTGTCCAGTGTAATGAGGCACGGTCTGTAGCCTGAAGGGTGTAGCTATGCGTGCAACAGCATCCAGCCAGAGCACTGCTTCTCTTTTGCCTTTGATTGGCACACCGTGTTCACAGAGGAGCACACACATGCAAGGGAGGCTTCCACATCACATAGTGCATTCCAGCTCCACCCAGAATTTAACAGCATTGCCATCGTGTCGATGGCAAAAAAAAAAAAAGTGAAAAAGCAAAGTCCTCACGTGTATTTTAGTTTCCGTATTTTTGTTGCTTTGGTTCACTGTGTTCCTTTTTTTTTCCCCTCCCTCTTTCCTTCCAAGTGGAAGAAGACACAGAAGAAAGTTCAAGATCAGGGAGAGAGTCAGTATCCACGGCCAGCGATCAGCCCTCCCACTCTCTGGAGAGACACATGAACGGAAACCAAGAGAAAGGTGACAGGACCGATAGGAAAAAGGATAAAACTGGAAAAGAGAGAAAGAAAGAGATAAGGAGAAGGATAAAATGAAAGCCAAGAAAGGAATGCTCAAGGGCTTGGGCGACATGTTCAGGTAAGTCTTCACCAGCATAGACCAGAGCTTCCCTAAACATACACAAGCGCGAGAGTAACAGAAAAATACTAAAAGCCGGTGTGGTGGCACACACCTGTAGTCCCAGCTACTCGTGAGCCCGAGGCAGGAGGATTGCTTGAGTCCAGCCTGGGCAACATAGCGAGACCCCTGTCTCTAAAAAAAATAAGTAAAATAAAAAGTACTGAAAGCACAGATTTGAAAACATTGTCTTCGAGGTTACCCAAAATTGATGTATAATTTTCAGCTACTACATTTTTACTTTCTTAAGGATTTCACTGGAGGTATTGCAGACCGTTTTAACAGCCTTAAAGATGATATCTTGCCAACCGTGTAAATAACTGTTGGGAGGAAGGAGGGACATGTCTGTATCTTAGTTATGCATAAGAGTAAAAGCCCCAATGAGACAAAGGGCTATTAAAGCACTGTTTGTTCCTTTTTGTGTGTGTGAACAATGGTTCATTATTTAAATTTAACACAGAGCTCAAGTTAGTGGTAGCATTTAAAGGTTCGTTAATAACAAGTCTAATAAAAAATGTTACAAATAGACCTTCAATTAAGCTGTGTTGATTAATTTAATACTTATTACTTCAGTCTGTAAAGATTTCATTAAATGTAGTCTCTGGCTGTCTCTTGACAGTTGTTTTTGTGTCCCTAAATTATACTCTAGGATTACTTAGCATATCATTTTTTTACAAATCATCGCTATACAATAAAAGTGACAAGTTGTTCAGAAGTTGCACTGAAATTCTCCCATAAATGTTAGTCTAAGGTGATTTATAATATTCGGGCATTTAATGTTAAGTATAAAGATTGCTTGATTGTTCCATAAATTAAACCCCTAAACATATCAAGATGACGGTTTAAAATTGAAAACATACCGCATAGCCACTTGACTTTTCAAAAAGTAGTTATCCTGTGTTATGAATCCCTTGCTTTTAACTTTCTTTTAATTGCAAAATGTGAACAAGAGTTTTTATTTTCATAGACTTTCTTGATTTATAATCCTGAGGTTGACCTCAATAACTCAGGGAGTTATAGGTTAAGTCAGGCCTGGAAAGTCCTGGAATCATGGCTCAGCCTGAAGGCAACACAGACAACAGATGTGTTCTGTAGATGTCTGATCCAGCCAACTGCAGGCAAGAAGGAGACTGACTATAGACTTACGTGGACACAAAGTCTGGCCTCTTAGCACTGTTTTCCTATTTAAATAGGATTGGATTTCTGTCTCCCAGTACTTTAGAACATTGGGATTTTCATAGTTTTCCATTAGAGCTTTTCTTATTTATATACTGTTCCTTCTGAATGCATTCTCAGTCAGATCATCTTTCTTTATTACACTGCATGTCCAAGAATCCTGCAGGATGAAATTGCTCTAACTGCCACTTCATTTTCAGTTTCTGTGTTAGCCAGGGAGCTTTTCATTCCTTATATGCAGACTGGCAGCTCATAAACTGATACTTACATGGTGCACAGAAAAAAGGCTGCTGCCCACCAATTAAAATGTAAGGAATTCGTGCTACTGTCTTCTTTACATTAGAGAATAATAAGAATTGGGAGCAACCTGCCCCGAGACCTGTGGCACTGTCCTTTCAGGGGCTCTCCTAATATCTTAGTGAAAGCTAATAGTTTTCATTCATCACCAACATTTATCTGATAGGTATGGTTCTCTGTTCCTGTAACGGAATAAAAAAAGTAAACTTCTAGTGTCTTAGAATTACATTAATTATAAGTGATCTTTTTCTGTAACTTGCAACTCCAGACGAGAGGTCTGCAGTGGAGCTTTCTGTTTGGGGACAGAGCAGTGGGCAGTTTGGAGAAAATGTGTATTATCTCCAAAGGACCCTGAAGAGCAATGCCACACAACTCTTTCTGCTAAAAGTCCTGTCAAACACTACATGATGTTTTCTCTAGGTCTATAGACTGTGCCCGTCACTTGTAATGAATGCCAGCTTGGTGATGGACGAGTTGATCCTTCACAGTCTTGAACATGAAATTCTATGTTCAGGTGCAGGGGCTGAAGCTGCCTTCTAAAAATTAGGCAAATACTCTACTGGTATTTAAGAACAGTTGGTATGAAAATTGTGCCCATCTATACTTTTCTGGGCACCTGGCATCAGTGGTTTCCTAGAGTCAAGTCACTTTGGCTTAGGAGAGCCAGTTCTTGCTGTTAAACATGGCCATTATTAAAAATGAAATAAATTATCTTAAAAAGATAATTGGTGCTCAAAATTCCTCACTCCCTAATTATGTTTACTATGGTCTCTGATTTTGAGATTATTTACACCTATTGTATGGGCATGATGCTAACACTGTGGACTGGTGGCTACTACACAACTCTCTCCAGTTCCATGTTTGGTGACATCATGCTGGTAGCTGAAAATCTGCCATGGTGAGAATATGTATACCATGGAAGTCTGTGAATTTCATAAAACAGAGTTTTTCTCCCAGGAGAGCAACATACCTCCTCATGTAGAATGTAAATATGTCTTTGAGCAGAGTTGCAGGATCTTGACTACGACACCTGGACATGGTTGGGCTTTATCTAATTGCAAACTGCTGCTTCAGCCCTTTGGGGAAGCGTTGAAGCTTGCCAAATACTGCTCCTTGAAATGAGCTAAGAAAAATCTATTAAACATAAAGGAAGCTTTTTGTTTTATTGGATGTTGGTTCTTGCTCCACCCTTCACACCATCATTACACGCCATTAGTGTTTGAGATGACTCTCAGCTTTAAGAGTGTCAAGAGTTTTTAAAATTTCTTAAATGACCCTTTATGCATACTGGATCTGATTATTTGAAACTAATATATCTTAGGATTGACCCTTTTGTGTCATCTTATGTTATCTCTTTTTTTGTTGTTAATAGGGGAATACAGTAAGATTTTAAAATTAGTCTCTTCCTTTCTCTTTATTCTTTTAAGGAGACTAGGGTGTGATTTCCTTAGCAGTGTTGCTTTTAAGTAGCTTAATCAGAATGAGTATGTGCATATACATTTTTTAGAACAGTTTGGGAAGTGTTCAGATGTGGCAGGCCAGTACAGGTCTAAAGTACAAAGCAGGGGTGTGTCTGTGTGTGTTATGTTTTTGTTTCTATTTTGTGGTTCAGATAACAAAAAGAGCAGACTAAGGGTAAATGACATTAGATACTGAGAGTCTAGCTTTGTAAATAAACGCCCTACCATCCTGCCCCCACCCCCACTCCCACACATACCCTAGTTCTACCTCTGCGGGTGGTCTGCAATTTTGGGTTAAATATGATGAGGGTCAAATGGATGGCCCCTATTTTAAAAATTGTACCAGAGGAAATGATGGCACCTTGCACAGGTATTTTTAGTCATTTTCATATACAGATGACATGGTTTTCTGTTTCACTCATTGAATGGGAGTCACAAAAATGATTCAATTATTGATAAACAGCTCTAGGAAAGAATGTTGTGAGTCATATGAATCACTCTTCTGTTTATAAATTATGGAGTATATGAAGTGCACAAGCTGCCTTAATGCAAGTTTTCAATCACAAATTTAAATCTATAAGGCATCAGATAACAAATGTGAAGTGTTTCATGTTCGTGTTAATTTCTCCTTGCACGTCCTACATCTTTTGCGCGTAAGGAGCTCTGTTGCCTTAATTAAAATGGCTTTGTGTCTAAGAACCCTGAGTGTGCTTACAAAACAGGTAAACATGATTTGTGCATGTAATCATTCTGCCTGCACGGCGCAGGGGCAGAGGGAGGGGATTTCAAATCTTGGCCATTCCTACTTCACACTGCAAGGGATTTCTGAGAATTCTGCAGTTACATGAAATTGTCACTGAAGAGGGAACTAAGTATGTACTGTAGAAGGGGGGAGATGTGTTGATTAATGTTTTAAATGTGTTCGTTCTTAAAGGAAAGCAACAGCATTTGAGTGACATGTTTTTACCTTCGTTTTCATCTCCAAGTTGAAATAACCGGCAAGATGATTAAAACCATATTCTTATGTATTAAGAATTTAAAATTATCAGTTCTAAGGTTGTTTTTTTCCCCCAGCCTTAGAGTAAGTGCAGTTTGATATTGCTTTGCTGAAAAATTTAAACTGTTACTGTTTGAACCGAAGGTCATTAGAAGTGGCCTTATCGTAGATGTTTCAGATTGTGTCTTGCCCTTGTCCGTATGTGATAGCCGAGAACCTGTCGCCGTGGATAGCTAAAGCACAAGTCATGTTGCAGTATTTCCATTGCAACTGGATCCTCCAATTACACTTAAAATGATTACCTGGGTCCTGGCAGCATTGTTTTATTCAGTTTTGGAAGAGGAAATAGATAATTTAGTTTGAAACTCTGGTGGAAATCAGATAAACTGCTATATTTTCCTTTTTAGACTATAACTGTTCTCAGAACACAGCGAGCAAGATCTTAACACGTAATGTTGTCGTTTGGATTACACATCTTAAGCTTGTGAGAGAATGACAAACGTGAGCTGTCGTTGCTGTCCTTACCTGTGCGTACTAACTGTGTGTCTGTACCGTGTTTCTCATTTAGCCTTGCCAAACTGAAGCCCGAGAAGAGATGAACAACAAACCTGATTCAAAAATGTCTTGAACAGCACATATTGCACAGTTTTGTTTTTGTTTTTAAAAACAAACAATAAATTTACTTTTAATGAATTAGTGACTGTTGACGAATTTTGTTTACGACATCAGCAGTTTGGATGGTTTAGTAATTTCTGTTATTAATCAATTGGGAACTTTTTGATCTTGATTTCCAGCTTGGGGGTTGAAAAGGCAGAGACATGTTTCTGTTTTTTGTTTTTTTTCCTATCATTTTTTAATTAGCCCCTTTTCGTAGTGGAAGACCATGGTCCTAGCTGCTGGCGTATTCAGAAATCTTTAGCATACACCAATTGGATTTCAGAATGGAAGCTTTCAAGATTACATAAACTTCCACCACCAGTGTGGTTTTATTGTGTGACCCTGTGGTGTGGGGGACACAAGCAGGTGTCACCTGTGACTCAGGGCAGAGGCCAAGGAGCTGTGTGGGTGGAACTGGTGTCTCATTAGGGATAAGATGCAATGGGGCTAATCGGCTAATTGATGACCAGAATGGGACAGTTACAAGGTCCTTTTTGGCAAGGGTGGTTAGTCCCTCTGTGAGTTACAGAGTTTAGACAAAGAATGGATGGGTGGGTGGTTAGGGATGGCTAAACCAGCACGTTCTTCCAGTGTGAAAAAGTAGAGCTACTCTGGCACACAGTGGTCCAGAGGTTTTGCTGAGACCCCATATTGTGAGAGCACTCACTCTTTCATAAATGTTTCTGGAAGGAGTCTGCCTGGCCAAGTGTTCTAATCAGAGCTCCAAATCCTAGTGCAGGTGGATCTCAGACGGTCCTTGGTTTAGAATGAAGCCTTGTAAGGAGACTTAGTTCATGACCCCTTCTTTATTCACGGCCCCTCCGGATTTTAGACGACGTCTGTCTTTAGTTAGCTCCGTCTCCTGTAAATGTTAGAATTGCATCCTAATTACAAGTAAATGTGAAGGTGAAAAGGAAACCCATTTGATAAAGGGTGTTATGGAATCAGGTTGGGTGTCTGGGAGAAGGTTTTAACTCTGTTCTGACTTGAGAGGAGTTTGCATTCCCCCCTCACCCCCCACCCCAGCCAAGAGAAAGGCAACCCTCACCTGTATGCTAGGAAGGAGGCACACGGAACAGTGTTTATTTGCTCATGTCAGAAATATCAGGGCTTGGGGTTTTTTATGACTCTGGCCCGATTGCCGCAGGGATTAATGTAAGCGCTTTCACATTGGTAAAATTAAGCAGCGCCCCGTGCAATCTGCTGGTGATTTAAGGAACGCAGTTAAAATAAGCCTCTCTAAATGAAACACAGGAGCAATTCTTGGTAACGAGAAGAAAGAGTTTGAAAAGGGAGATTTTTACATGATTCTATTTGTTTTCTTGTTTGTCACCTGGACAGAGAACAGCTCTGTTTTATAATTACACATCCTGGGTGGTTTCCCTATTCCTCATTCTGAAGAAGTTCCGAATTTGTAAATTCCCCAGGATTTTAATGTATGCTGCTTTTAATTTGAATTGAAACAGAGGTTCTTGATTTTAACACAGGAAAATAAGTGTCAGACTGACCTGTTAGCAAAGACAAGCTCTAGGCTAGCTGATAATCATATCCTTCAAATATTCCTCTTTTCCTTGTTAGCAGTTTTAAATAAAGAACCTCTGACATCTACAGCGCTCAAGCTGACTGCAGAGGAAGCCCGGGAAGGCAGAAAGCGTGACGGCTGGGCCTCTCTGAGACCTTCCCTGACGTTCTTGAACGTTTCTTTTCCATAGACCTGCGGCATGAATATAGAACGCAAGTGTCAAGGATGACACCTACTTTATAGTCTCCGTAAAGCAAACCTTTTCGTAAAAGAAATTTTTGACAGTTCTGAGATGCTAAGTCAATTTCAATTCCAGACTGTGTAGAAAATGGAATCTTTTTTTTTTTCTTTCTGCAATTGATGTGAAAATTGAAGCCTAGTGACTATTCACTTTCTAATAGGATGGGGTAAATAAACACCGTCACACCACTGAAAACCGTACTGGAAGGCAGGCTTGGCTAATGACGTGCACCACAACATGGATTGGAAATTTTCTTTCTGAATGTTTTTATTTGTTGACATTAGGGGCTCTGTATGCTTTGCATTACATGTAATAGGTCAAGTGCATGTTCTTTCTAAATGTATTTTTATCTAGCCACGAGTTATTCTATAAAAGCAATTGTTCTATTCTTACAAGCAGTCTTTTAAAGAATTCACTGGGGGAGTGTCCTCTTACATAATTGAACGTTGGATGGTTTTCTTCTCACCCATGTTTGATAATAGCCAATTTAGAAACAAAAGACTAAAATGAGATTAGGTTTCAGATCATAGTGAAATAACCATGTCTCCCGTTAACCTTTGCGTTTGATTTTTTTTTTCTTTTGATGGTTGAGTCCCCCATCAAGGTTAGACCCCCAAGGCTGTCTGACCCTTCCTCCCCTCTTCCAGGACATTGCTCCAGTAATTCAGTCTTCTCTCTTTCGCGTCAGCTGTGACTGCTCTTTTCCACTGGATCGTTCAGGTCGTCCTGCGCCATGCCATTATTTGTCATCGTAGAGAATCTCCCTCAGCCCTGCCTGCCCTTCACATTTTCTCTCCTGCCTGTCATAGCGAACTCTTCGGTAAACTTGTATTTGCTCTCTCTATCCTCCCGTTCTCTCTCAAACTCTCTTCAATGGATCTTTCATCCCCTTCCACAAAGCATGCTCTTGTCCAGGTCACCACTGGGTGGTGCATGTCTGTTCTCGTCCCTCCTTTGGGTCTGCTAGAGCACCTGGCGTGTTGATCATTGCTCTCCATTGAGGTCATCTTTGTCGAGTCCCCTCCCCCTCCCCCTTTCCCACCCCATCTACTGGGTCTCTTTTGCTAACCTGTGACATTCTCTCTCCTCCAGGTATTGGAGTGCCCTGGGGCTCGGTCCTCCATCCTCTTCTCTTTTCCTCTTTTCAGTAACACGGAATTTTGCTATGCTCAGAAAACAGAGCCTTTGCACTCTACATACAGTCCATAGGCAGATGGCTCCCAAATTTACATCTCCTGCCTAGGCATCTTCTTTGAACTCTTGATTCGTGTTTGTGTGTAGATCCAACCACCTTGTTGACATGTTCACGGGAACGTTGACCAGACAGAGCTGAAACTTTACCTGCTCCCACCCCGGTTCCCTGTTTCCTCCCCTAGAACTGCTCCTGAGAGCCTTCCCCTTCTCAGAGATCAGCAACTCTGTCTTTTCAGTTGGTTCGATCCAAGACCTTGGAGGAATCCTTGACTCCTGTTTCTTTCCGTACACCCCACGTTCAGCTTATGAACACACAAAAGCAGATGCCCATCAGCTCTGTCTTCAGCACACATCTGCAGCCCTTGTCCTTCCAAGTCACTCAGAGGAAAAGTGAAGCCCTCAGTCACCCATCGGCCCTGCAGGACCTGTCCCACCGCAGCCCTCACCTTGCTCCTCCCCATTTCCTCGGCCGCAGCCCTCACCTTGCTCCTCCCCATTTCCTCGGCCACCTTCGCTCCACTTCCGGAACCTGTCAAGTCCAGCAGAGCTTTTGTTCTTGCTCCTTCTCCCTGAATATTCTCTCCTCAGACACCTACAGGCCTTTCGCTCACCTTTAGCCTCTTTGTTCAAGTGTCCACTTTTCAGGGAGGGGGATATTGCAATTCAGTATCCAGAATTGCACACCTCTCTCCCTCCCACCCAGACGCCTCCGTCCCATGCTTTGGCGTTGTTTTTCTCATTTGCACCCACTTCGATCTATGCCACTTTTGTGGTTTAATTGTAGGTTGACAGTGGCAGGGAAAGTCAACCCTTGTGACCCCTGCTGTGTCCCTGGCATTCTGCCTGGTACGTCATCAGTGCCCAGCACGTGTGACAGATGTCGGTCTCCCGAACCCCTTCAGTGGCCGGTCTTGGGAGGCAGCATTGTGTCTCTGTCTGGGCCAGCAGGAAGTGCCCGGGCGTAACAGCACTTCGGAGCAGCGCCCAGCTCACTGCCCACAAAAGCTGGTGTGAATGTTCCCTGGGCCCCATGGCCCTTAGGTTTATGGTGCTAAGTCACAAGGTCTACACCCTTGGCCCTGAAAGGAGGGTGGTCCTCAGACCAGGAATGTGGCAAGATCTGGGAGCCTGTGAAATGCGGAATCTGAGGCCCCACCCTAGATATGCTGATGTCAGAATCTGCAGTCGGACAGCCCTGGGACTCCTGTTCATGTCGCAGGATGTGAGAGCACCGCCCGACCCCGCTCCCAGGGCTCGCCCGTGGGGTTGAAGTCTGCTGCCCGCGGCGTGACGACTGGAGAGCACTCCTCACTGCCTTTCCTTCCTGCTCTGACGCCTCCACGTCCCTCCTGGTGTTCCTTCCCCCAGCCCACTGCCCTGAATCCGTGGCTCAGGGTCTGCTTCTGGTGAAATCTAGACTAAGATAAGTGTGCGTTGAATGAATGAATAAATACATAAAAGGTCCAGAGTAAGTGATAGATGGTGTATGTGAGAAATTTCTACTGGGGTAATTTTGTAATTCGTGACAAGTGTTCATACTAGGGCATCTTCGGAAGGTGACTTCACTGCCTTAGGTGTGTGTGTGTTTGAAGAGACAGTCCCTGAATGAGCAGCCTCTTCCTGCTCCCTAGATCTACCTAATACTCTTTGGTTTGTTGTTGAGGTTACCATTTTCTCTGCCGTGAGTGGTCACACATGATTTAAGTGTCCAGTTACCTCAGACTCGCAAAAGAGATGATCTGATTGCCAAGTCAAATCCTTCACATTGGGCCATTCCCACCTTTCAGGCCGAGGGTTGTATTGTTGAGGGATGACAGATTCAAGCAAGGAGTTAATGTCAAAATTACCCTGTTCCTGTCTTCCTAAGCCTCAGAGCATCAGGGTCCAGGAGATGGTGGGAGATTCTGTCCCTAAAAGCGTCAGAACCTTGGTTTTGCTCCTCACAAGCTTTGTGGGCAGCTGCTGCAGAGAAGATGAGTTAGTGGGTGAGAGGCTCCCTGCTCTCTGAAGGCCGCAGCCCGGCAGCTCCCAGACAACGTCTGCCTCGCCAAGAGCGGGCCCTCTAGGGCTTTCTCTGTCTCCCTACTGCCTGGTCTCCACGCACTCGGCAGAGGCACCTGAGGCCTGGAACCTTCCTGACTGCACTCTTAAACGAGGTATGGTGTGACGGGGCGATGACAACCTCGCCTCCCTGGTTTCTCCTTCCGTGACATTTATAATAAGTGTATTGTACGTTCCATTTCTTTTGTAATATCATCGTCTCTCTTGGGTTATATAATAATTTGAGTCTGTTTTAAAACAGGAAATAAAGGCATAACTTTAGATTCTCTGTTCATACAAAGGAACAGAGACTTCGAAATGAGCTGAACTGCTGGCAACCAACTCTGAAACCATCCCTACGTGCTATGTTAAGGTTCCCCCATTTGCACTCTCGCAGTTAGAGGGTTACTCATTATGTCTTGGCCCACATTTCTGGCTCTGTTGGGGGACATGCTGGTCATTGTGACATCTGCGGAGGAAAAAGCATTCCTCACGTCACCTGCGCCGCCCAGGACCAGGGCAAGCAGTTAGCGTGCACTGCGTGTTGATACTGTTGGACACTCTTCTAAGGACGTTGTTTTCAAGAACCCATTTAATCCTCATAACAACCCTAAAAGGTGCTAATTTCAGCCCTATTTTATGGATAAACTAAAACATAAAGGTTCAAGGAGGTGAACCGTTGCGTCTAGCTCACACAGTGATCAAGTGGGAGGGTCACACTGAATTTGAACACTGGCCAGCTTCCAAGGCCGTGTCACTAACCCTTCTGCTGCACCGTCTCAGCCTTCCTGCTCTTTTGGGTGGGTTATGTCGCCCCAAAACCCACGTGGGAGCCAAGATTGCTATGAAAATGATCCTGTAACACGCATTGCTATTGTGTGTGCTATGAAGAAACAGATTCTTGTTGTTAGCTTGGAAATGTGGAAGTTGGTGTCTTTTGAACCTGACTTTTAAGTGTTGTTCCTACTTGATTTCTATAGCTTTCTCCATCTGTGGTCCTTTCTCTCCCCAAAATAATTCTCAAGGATTTTATTGCTAATTAGAAACTTGCCAGCTGCCACGTCCCTCCCCTCCTAACTGACCCTCAGATCTGTCTGTATCGTGTGTGATGTCGATGTCCCCTGCTTCAAAACACTGATGAGGATGATTAAAAAAAAAATGCTAGCTTCCCTCCAGCTCTTTTCTTTCATGATGGTCTTGCAGTCCTATAAATGCTCTGACTTCTTTCCTGTTTTTATACCTCATTTTCCCGCTTCCTGACTGCATACCTTCTTGTACATCAGATCTTGCTCCCTTGCTGCCGTCTCTTTTATTTTTTCCTATTAAATAATTTCAGGGTCATTCTTTTCCTTGGGATATGTCAGCAATCTTTGCTTCCTCTACTTGCCCTTTTGATGTTGCCCTGTCCGTGCCGCCCAGATCACAAAATTGCCTGATCCTTGGCTGTTTCATGGGCTCCACAGCTCACCTCTTAAGGGTTTACTCTTGGGAGGCTATTTGCGCCCAGGGTCACCTGCCTTGCACCTGTCTGGGACCCTTAAACCTGGCCTTTGTAAATTTCCACTAACTGCTGATTTCAGGAATTTTATCTAATTCCTGCTTTCATAGTGAATTTTAGTTCTTAGGAAAGCATCCCATGTTTAATTCCTAGAATTTCAGGGCCCTTTTCTTTCCTTTTTTTTAAAAAAAATGTTACCTCATTTTAAGGTATAGTGCTAAAAACATTTTTTTTTAAATTGAGAAAATGATAACATCTGTTTATCTCAGAGCTTGATTCTGGAATAGTTTTAAGAAAGTAAACTTTAGACTAACTGCAGACAGGTACTCTAACAGGATGGAAATTGTCCTTTTATGTTCTTTATAGGGCATAGCAACGGCCGGTTGCATGCTGTCACTTAGAGCATGGTGGCAAAGCAATGATGGTCACTTAACGCTGAACACTGTGCTGTCACCTGAGTTGTCCTAGCCACACCAGGGAAAGGCGATTGCCCTAAAACAAACCTGGTTTGATGCGTCTCCACGTTCAGGTAAGTGTATTTGCAAAGGAGCAGTAAACGTCCTGCTGGGCAATCTTATTTCAGCACTTAATGATGAGGATACTATTAAAGATTAGCTTTTACTGCTCCTTTGCAAATTGGCAGATGTGAGCTGCAGTTTTGGGGGGTGAAGGCAGTTGTCAGCTTGTGACATGTTGCCTGATTCCCTAGATAGGTGCTTTTGGCACCTCGTGGGGGGCTGGCCGTGGGCTCCTGGCTCCGACTGCCTCCCCCGGGGAGCAGCTCTGCCTCTCAACATACCCAACCCTGCTCTGTCTCGCCACGCCAGCTGTAGTGCTCCGTGACTCTGAAACCTGCTTGATGCATCTGCATAAAATTTTACCTGCCTTGTGCAAAAAATAAATGACCTGGGCAGTAAAATAAATTCTGAGCAGTTTTTTACTCACCTGGCAAAAATTGTTGCTAATGATGGGCAGGTGGATTTTTTTTTTTTAAATCCAAGCCTGGTTATGGAGCGGGTATGATGTTTTTAGCAATTGCGAGGTAAAACTACTCATCTTGTACATTCAACAGGTCTTTACCGGAGCGCCTGCTGTATCCTAGGCACGAGGCTAGGTGTCGGGGATGCAGTGGTGGGTACCACCGAGAGATGACAGTCACTGAGCAAGTAGGTGCTGCTCCCATGGGCCGCATGAAGGGGGGGAAGAGGAAGTTGTGAGAACTTCCGGCCATTGTGCCTGGCCTGGAATAGGAGGCAGAGTGTGGCTCCCACCACACAATGTCTTTAAACTGAGATCCAAAAGATGTTTGGGGTTATCTCACTGATCCTTCAGTGTTTTGGGAAAAGCATGTTTTACATCAGTGGGATTCAAATTTTTTTGATTTCATCTATAATAAAGTGCATTCTACCTTGGAACCAACTCAGTGTGCACAAACATGCACAAATAGCTAAAACGAACATTTCACTGCACAAGTGGTACTGGCCCTTCCCGGCATGCTACCCTCTGGCATATTTCAGTGGGTGGCAGCGTAATGTAGTGGCCACAAGCCTGGCCTCTAAAGTGGCGTGTCCTGAGTTTAGGCACCAGCCAAGTGCTCACCAGCCTTGTCTACTGAGCTAGTCAATTAATCTCTCTGTGATTTGCTTTTCTCAGTTCTGAAGTACGGATAATGGTACCTACCTCGCAGGGTTGTTGCGAAGCTAAAATGAATTAATATATGTGAAGCGTGTTAGGACTCCTCCTGGTACAAAGTAAGTACTGCATAGGTATTAGCTGCTGCTATGGGTACTGTTACTCTGTAATTTATAAAAATGTTAGGTGAACCCCACCAAATCTTTCTTAGATCTTTAATGGGTTCTAACGCACAATTTGAAAAACACTGTTGAGGGTAGTGGGATTGCAAGGGTCGGGGTGGGAGCCTGGAAGCATTGTACATGCAGGGTGACCTCTGCTAAATGACTCTTCACATGGTGTGGCCCTTCTAAGGACAATGAGTATCCATTCAAGAGAATGGCTTGATAGCATTTACGACGTTTAGAAAATTAAGATTCCTCTCATCGGAGAATGTAGAGTGAACTAAAGGGCTGGACGGGCGTAATCCGGGAACTGTCAGGCAGTGGTTGCAGTGATCATGGCCAGAGATGGAGGTAGCCATGGGGACAGGTGGAATCTAGGTGGCTTGGTTGTCTGGTTAGATGTAGAAAGTGAGGGAGAAGGAACCGTGGAAAGAATTCCCATGATTTTGGCCTGATGGCTGGATGGGTGGTCACGCTGAGTAGCAAACACTGGAGAGGATCCTGTTTAGAGGACTTGTGACGTGTTGAATCTGACGAGTCTGTGATATGTCCACATGGAGGGTGGGTGAGGGGAGGGGCTGGCACTGCAGAGATTTGGAAGATGGGAGATGCCGCTGTGTTAGTGGAGGGCTTGTGTGGGCAGAGCATGTGCAGGGAATGAATAGCAGAAGGCGGCCAGGGAGGGTTCTGAGGCCCCTTCAAATGTCAGGAAAGCTCAGGGCAGGGGTCAGGTAGAGGAAGAACATATTGGTAACTGAGGAGAGGAAGAAAACCTGAACATTTAAAGTCTTTAAAGCCATTATAAGCAGGAGTGTGTTTTGTATTAATTAGAATGGTGTAGTCAATCGTGTTTCTGCTGAGAGGTCAAAGGTCCTCATGACCTTCTCTGCCCAGGAGTGACTAGTCAATGGCTGTTACTGGGCCTGTTTTGAATGGCTGCCCATTGCTGTGTGATGTACTTGTATGTTCCTCTATGATGCCAGTGTAGACAGAATCTGATGCTAATGTCTCTTCCAAGTGAAAGACATCACATATTCCCATTTTTAAGAAGCAAAGCTTCCCCCCCAACATTCTCTACACAAACAGAGACACAAAACCTGTGCCAGATTGCCACTTTTTTTTTTTTTTTTTGGAGCCATAGAAATGACATTTTAACTGACACGTTAATCTTAATTGCAGATTTTTACAAAGGACTGTAGAATTTAGAATATGAGGAATTAATTTTTAAGTAAGCAATTATACCAACATACAACTTGGAGGAAAAATAAATTGAGTGATTGATTTTGCTGATGGTGGGATCACTTTTTAACTTCAGCAGTCAGAGAATTTATCATTCAGTGTCTCTGGTGTTGTCTTATGTGTTGGCAGTTGTAGTCTTGCCAAGCACCTGGCCTTCCTGGAGGTAGCTGTGTTTTAAGGATCCTGAAGGCACTGGCCACTGTCACTTAGCTACCTAGTCCCCATCTTTCCTCACGCTTACAGAACAAGAAAAGCATTTAATTGAGACAAATAGCATCTTTCTTCAAAGGACCAGCTTTAAAATTACCTTTTTTGAAAGCCTTTTTTTTTTAAAAAAAATATTGTGGCATTTAACCATTATGAGGCGTAATCAGAAATCCTCACTCTACACTTGCATACATTTTTAGACCATGTTTTCCCAGGGCCTATTGTCAAGATTCATAAATGCTGCTTTTCCCAGGGCTTAAAAAAAATTATAATAAACTATGATTTGCAGGTATCTTTGTTTTGCAGGACAACAGTGTCCATCTTTCATGTTCTATCCAAAAGGACATGTTCTTGGTATGTTCAAACTATTAATGCAAAGTTTTTATTATTTTACATGCATTTTTAATTTTATGAGTCATTCTGTGTATTATGTACTTTACGGTTACATTCAAAGGCATTTTAACTAGATTTATTTCTGGAAAAGTATTTCCCAGGAAAGTGTAGAATTATATGTATTTCCTGCTGTGACACAATTTTGATTTCTTTTATATTTTCAGTAATAAAATATTATAAACTGAATCCTATTTTTCAAAAGGTAGAACATGGAACTATATAGCTATTGTTTGGTAATAGTTAGATACCATTACAATCTTTAAATGGGTTGCCATTAAGATTTTTATGTCTGCCTTCTCAATTTTAATAAACAGTTAGAAAAATTAACATGACATTTTCCCTACAGAACTCTTTTTGGAAAGGTCTTATATTCAAATTATTTTTATCCATATGAGTCCTATTATTATATCTTTTATTCGCAAAGTTCTCTGCTTCACTCTTTGAGTAGACTCCTGTTGATTTGTCTGGCAAAATTCCTTTGAGCGTTATTTTTCTTGTGAGATGAACAAGATAGTAGAATTTTCTTGCTATTTCCGTTAAGTCTGGTCAGCAAAGGAAAAAGACCTCTGCTTGTAGAAGTGTCTTACATCGTTGTCTACACAGGCAGCTGGTGGGTAGCCGTCTAGTTAGAGAGAAAGCACTTATTGACAGCCAGCGTAATAGAAAGTGTGAGAAGTCGTCTCTGCTCACCAACTGGAGAGGACCCAAATAGCATCAGAAACAATGGGGAGAAAATGAAAATCACTTCTGACTCGTAGATTGTTGTTTTCCTCTTGTTTTCAACACTGGAAGTCTCCGTCAGCTGCAATGGCGCCGTGGCCTGGGTAGATGGGGCCACATTTGGGTGTTTATTTTCACTGGTCTTGACTGGTTCTGCTCTCACCCGCCAGTGGAAAGCTGTTGACTCCACCCTGGCCCACGTTGGCCAGTGTGGGTTGACTTTGAGGATAACGATCAGTTTCTGGGAACTGTTAGGACCGAATCAGTGAGGTGTTGATCGGAGGACGGGAGCATTTACAAAGACGTTGTGAAGAATATATTCTCCCTTTCTCTCATTGGGATGCCAGATACATGAAAGGCAATGCTCCTTCCTATCTCCTTGACTAGAGCTGTGTGAAATTGTTTTGATTGTGGGACAGACTGTGAAATCTCTGTGGCTTAAACGAGCCAAGGGGAGCACTTTTCCCTCCTTTAAGAGAAGTCTGGAGACTGGAAGTCCAAAGACCATGTGGTGGCCTGGCGTTATCAGTGTATCAACAGTGTTTTCCATGTCATTATCTCCATTTTATTCAACCATCCTTAAATTGCATTTTATTGTTATTATTTTAAATTGTGGTAAAATACACATAAGATATTTACCATCTTAAGTATTTCTAGGTGTACAGTTCAGTGGCATTATGTGCATTCATGTTACTGTGCCAACCGTCAGCAGCACCCTGAACTCTTTCATCTTGCGGAATTGATTCTCTGCACCCCTTAAACATGAACTCCCCATTTCCCTCTTCCCTCATCCCTGGCAATGACCACTTTATTTTTTGTCTCTGTGAATGTGACTACTACGTCATGTAAGTGGAATCACTTGGTATTTGTCTTTTTGCCACTGGTCGATTTTACTTTGTGTGATGTCCTCAAGGTTCGTCTGTGTTGTAGCATGTGTCAGAATTTCCTTTTAAGGCTGGATAATATTCCATCGTGTCTGTACACTTCGTTTTGTTTATTCATTCATCTCCCGGCAGACACACAGCTGTGATAATGCTGCTGTGAACATGGATTTCTTAACATGTCCCCCCATCCTCAGTGTCACCTCCTGGTTATAGTCCTGGCCATCTTGTCAGCAGTCTATGCAGGAGGAAGGGGGAAGGGGAACCTTTTAGCTAAGCCTCTTTCTAAAGATCTTTTCCAGAAGTTCCAGTCATTAATTTCTATGAGCCAAGAATTAATAACGGTGATAACAAAATAGTTAATATTTATTGAGTGCTCATAGGTGCCAACACACAGTGATGAATAATTCGTTTCGGCCTCACGATAAACATGTGAGAATGGTTGCATTTTACCTAAGAGGAATCTGAGGCTCAGAGAGGTTATGCGCAGCTGGGTCACGTGACTTTGTGTTGTACAGCTAGTAAGAGGGGAAGCAGGGATTTGAACCCAGGATTCTGGCTCCAGAGGGCATGCACTCACCTGCTGTCTTTTGTCTTTTGCTCTTATTTTCAAGGGAGGCTGGGGAATGTAGTTTTATCTCAAGGAGTTGGATTTCCTTTCTCAGCCAAATCGGGGTTCCACTAGTAAGGAGAAAGATGATAATGGAAATTGGGTAGCAACTTGGTGCATCTGCTGTGGAGTGTCTACCCTGGGGACTGCCTCTCCACACTACCGTTCTGAAGCCACGTGGCCTCGGGCCTCTGAAATCCCAGCTGCTTCGTAGCTCTGGGCCACTGGCCACTCTCCCTTTGTTGTGCTGGCCAAGACTAAACAGCACTGGCCAGACCATTTTGGTTTAACCACGAAGAATGGGAGTAGACCACAAATGATGGAAATGGCCATGATCCTCCAAACCGAGGTAGCCTAGCCTAGTTCCTTGGACATGGAGGAAGGGGGTGAATGTACAGGTACTCTTTCTAGAAAATAACATTTATTATTTATCAAGGGATGATTTCTGCCAGCATCGTGCTATGTGTTTTAAAACATGATTACATTGGACCTTGGCTACTAGTTTTAATTTGATTGTGTTTTTATTATAATTTGATAGTGCCAATTGTCACACGTCAAATAACTCATGTCTTTCTGATTTTGGAGTTAAGCTCTTTATCACAGTGTTGTAGTGTTGAGTGTACTGACTCTGATGTCTTTTTAGTCTTCTGGGTTTTTGTTTTTTTTTTTTAAGAGATGGTTTGGCCATGTTGCCCAGGCTAGTCACTCACTCCTGGGCTCAAGCGATCCTTCTGGGATTATAGGTGTGTGCGCACCACGGCACCTGGATCTCTTCTGGTTTTGACAGAGATGTCCCCAAAAGTATTCTTGTTCCAGCATGCTAGACCTTGTCTTCTGAGACTTAGATGGTCATCTGCATTCAACCCTACCCATCTCAGTAGAAAGAGTCTTCCTTCTTTAGTGTTTAGACGGGAGTCCTGATGTACATGGAACATTGGGAGTGAAGATGGATTTACCTGCCACTGTCCTTTGCATCCTCTTATCCTTACCCTTTGTAAATAATGAAGGTGAACTTTGTTTGTTTGTCTTAAACCCTAGCCAAGTGGTTCTCAACCCCCAGGGTTTTGTTCCCCCAGGGGACATTTGTTAGTGTCTGGTGACTTTTTTGGTTGTCACAGATAGGGAAGGGGTGCTGCTGGAATCTAGTGGCTGGAGACTATAGATGCTGCCGAATGTCCTATGACGCGTAAGAAAGCTGTCTATGACAAAAGAGCACCTGGCCTCAAATCTCAGCAGTGCCGAGGGTGACCAGCTCGGCCCAATCTCAGTTGCTGTGGTCGACTTGTAATTGAGTTGTTGGTCTTCAGATAAGTTACCCGAATGCTCTGGCATTTTGTTGTCTGTTTATTTTCATGTCCATCCATCAGCAGCGTGTACTGATGGTTACTCTGTGTTGAGAAACGCCGCACCTTGCATGTTCATGGATTTTAAGCATTCAAGTTACATTCCCTATATCTGAGTATTTTACAGTCTAGTTTAAGATTTTTCCGTAATAATTTTTTCAACAGTTTATTTTCAGATGGAATTTTAGTGTAATAAATAGTGTCTGTTAATTCGTGAGCTCTTCGTGTGTAAATCAACATGAAGAACCTAGTCATTCAAGGAGGTTGCAGTAAATCTGAGAGGGAGAAGAGTGAACTGCAGTAGAGAGAATTTGGGATGTAGAATTGGAAACCCTCCTGGCCTAGCCCGGCCTTACCACCTCTGGCGTTTAAGCCTCAGCTCCCTCATTGCCACTGCCTTCACATTTTAATTTTGATTTTAAGAATTAAACGGAAGCCAGGCACAACAACTCACACCTATAAACCCAGTGCTCTTGGGAGGCCAAGGCAAGAGGATTGCTTGAGGCCAGGAGTTCGAAAACAGCCTGGGCAACATAGCAAGAACCTATCTCTACAAAAAAAAAATTTCATAAAAATTAGCTGGGCGTGGTGGCACACGACTGTAGTCGCAGCTACTCAGGAGGCTGAGGCAGGAGGACTGCTTGAGCCCAGGAGCTTTGAGGCTTCAGTGAGCTATGATCATACCACTGCACTCCAGCCTGGGCAACAGAGCGAGACCCTGTCTCAGGAAAAAAAAAAAAAAAAAAAAAAAAGAACGAAATGAAAGAATGCATATGGAAGGCTTTTGAAATTTTAAGGTGTTATATACATCTGTCCACTCATGTTATTTGTTCTTTTTCTCATGGGCTTTTCTGCCCATAGTTGAATTATTCCTGGCTTATTTCCTTGACAGAGATTCTGAGTTCCTTTGCTAAGAAAAGATACATAGGTTATTTTTACCCTTTGGGATTTGTGTATATAACCTCAACAAAGTGAGGTTTGCGAATACATCGTGATTATATGCACTAGTTTAGACCAGACAGTTTCAAACTGCAGCCAGGGAAAAGCAACACAGTGATGTCCTATAAATGCAACTCTAGCTGGGGGGAGGCTTGACAACGTGGACTGATGTTAGTGGCAGCGCCTTCAGTTCCAGGATGCTGTCCTGGGTAAACATGATGTACGTTCCCAGAGCTCCACTCTTGGGGGCTTGTGAAGACCAGCGAGCCGTCTAGGGTCCCAGACCACACAGCAGGCCGTGCAGACGTGACAGCTCTGAGAAGATGGAAACGAGTTGGGATGGGAGACATTCCTGGCCAGCGCACTCATCAACAAGTTCTATATTTGGATGCGTGTCCCACTATTTGCTCAAATAAGGAAGAATGCGGTGGTTTGACATTTGTCAAATTTCACGTTCCCTTTCCCAGGAGGGGCGTGCGGGTGGGAGATGATACAGTACACACATCCCCATGTCCCCATCCTTTGCTGCTCCATTCCTGAAAACACCTCAGGATTTTGCATCCTGGTTTCTTAACCACAGTTGAGTCATAAATCACAGGCAGGGCCGTGCGTCCCTGTGGAGGGAAACCACAGCCCAGGAGAGTGAAGAGTCTATTCTGGGAAAAAGCCATTGCCACTTTTGGGTGTCTCACCATTATTTTCTGTATGTGCTAAACTCTGCAGGACGCAGGCATGTTGCAAGGATTTTAACCAAATATGTGACCTTTAGTCCCTGTTCTTTAAAAGGACCATGTGACTCAATTAGACAGGGAGTGTCTGTGTCCCGGCTCAAGGAACCCACCCCTTCTGCAGGAACCTGCTTGTTCTTTCCTGTTCTGAGTCAGGTGTGGCCCCCGGTTCTTGCCAGTTTGCCCGCAGAACCTTCGATTGCCCCCGAAAGTCACGTCAGCTCCCTCGTGTGGAATCCGGATATGCAAATCGACTTAAAGATTAAAAAATGAAAATCTACACCTCTTAATTTACTCTGTAGAGAGTGTTCTCAAAGAAATGTGAATCAACAGAAATTGTTTCCTATCAACAGAAAAAAGTGCTGACACTGTTACTTTACAGATAATGAGATCTTTGGGGAAGTTTTCATCTTTTAAAGTTTCCAGAAGCTATACAAAAAACTCTGGGGCTTCCTCCTACCCGCCCCCCCCAAAACTTTAATGATCATATTATCTGTCTTCTCTTGATGGCTTTCATCTGCGCTGTAAATATGTAAGGAGAACAAAATATTTGAGGGTGTTTCAGCTGCTGTAACTCTCTTTGTAGGAGTAGTTAGAACATATAATTTGAATCACAATGCATATTTAATTGAGGGTGGATATTTATAACTCGAAAAGATACCCTTACGTTGTGCATGTGTTTACATTACCTTATAAGCATTTGCAGCCTGGATGCCAATTTAAGTATTAGAAAGGCAGATGGTAGCAGGAATTATTAGGACTATCCTTGTTGCCAAATACTCCCTATTCTTTGTCCTCCTAGCAAAAGGTGTGTAGTAAAATCGCTTCTACTTTGTACTTTTTCTTCCTTCAATGCCCTTTTAAATGGTTGTGTTTTTGTGACTTAGGTCTCATTAGCATTTCTTACGGGGACTGCCTTCAGGGCAGTACCTCTTACTAAATTGTTCTGATGCTTTAGGCGAAGGAAAACCATGGTAACCAGATGTAGGGTATGATTATTTGCCTCTGACCTGGCAAAGTGTTGGGTTTAACAAAAGAAGCTTAATAGAAATGTTCAAATTGACCCTTCTCATCACTTGGGCTGCTCAGAGCTCAATCAATCTCTCATTATTATCAGAGTTATTCCAGCAAAGGCAGCAGTGATAGTATTTTTCATAATCACTTCTTGAGCCAAATGTAATTTGCAATTTGTAGTATTGTATTTTGAAACAATAATGCATTAAAATGAACAGAGCAAGAATTAGGAGTATCATAGTAAAGCAAGGATACAGAGAAGTAGTTGCGTGAGAGGCACTCTCAAAATCATTTTAAGTGGACATGGCTGATTTCAGTGCCAAATTAAGCATTTAGAAAAATCAGAACTCTGTTTTTATGATGTTTAAGTATATATGTATGTGTATACATAAGTATGTATATACCTATGTATACACTTTATAATAAATTCAGTTTAGTCAAATGAGAAACAAAAATAATCTGCATATTATTTGCTTTTGGGTATTTGAGATTATTGGATTACTGTAGTTTGATCACCTGTGTGGGTATGATTTGAAAACAAATAAGATATGTCAAGCAAAGGTGTATCTTTTTTACAAAGAGGAAATTTCTTTGCTATAGAAACACTGGCCTGGTCTGTGAACTGGCTGATGCTCAAAAAGCTTCACCATCATAATTAAGACACGCTTCCACTCAGCCTCTCTCATGTCACCAGAATGGTTCTAAGCATAGATTATTAATATTATTTCAGTGATTTATGCGTTTACCTTATGTTTTGAAGGATTACTGTGTTTGCTTTTTTCCCTCCCTTAAGTCTTTATGTCTGTATCCCATTTTTTTGTTCATGTTTTAGATCTTTGGAGTTTACGCTGATTCTTGTAAACTTGAGATGGATTCTGTGCTGGGTTCTCTCCCCACCCCCCGTTTTCAGTTTCTCCATTATTGTTTTAATATTTCCTTGTTTCCTGTCCTAGGATTTCTGAAGTGTCAGGTTACCAGGCATATCAGTGCATCCTTGATTAGCTAACCCAGGCTACGCCAAGGGTAGGAGTGCACTTACAAAGACATTTAATGGGAGGCCCGAAAAGGCTATGTTAGCATTAAGAGTACATGGCACAGCTAAAGGCTGTTCTAGCTTGGTTAAGTAGAAGCTCTTTTTTCTGTTAAAAAAAAAGTTACTTCTTTTTCCTTGGATGCCAAGCAACGCAAATTTAGTTTATTAAATCTAATCAGACTGGCTCTGATGAAAACTGTACACAATCAAATAATGATTCTCAAGTTTGTGAATTTCCTTTAAAAGAGAACCTCTGCTAAACCCCACCGACTTGTAACTGCATCCCATCTTACAAAAGCGCTATCAAGTTGTCATGTACCCTTTCCTAAGGCTGCCTTCTCATCATTGTTGATTACCAAGATGCTTTTTTGCCTAAAGAGGAGCTTTCTGCTTTTCATAATCAGCCGCCTCTTCCCTGATTTCATCCTGCATTGCCACAGTCTACTGCTGAGCAAATCAGTATGCTTTGAGGGTAGCGATTTCTTAAAATGTCACTAAAATATGTAAGATCTTGTACAGGAAGGACATATTAGGAGTGACGTGTGTATTTTTTCTTTTTGTTTTTTTTTTTTTCATTTGTAAAATGGAAGCTGGGTTACAAAAAAATGTGGCCAGAAACCATGAGCACATCATTGCAAAAGAGAAATGCATGCAGTGAATTTCTTGCTCTTTTACCCTCTGAATGGGTTTGGGCAGTTTGACATGCTTCTGCTGTTGCCCGGCGGTATTTGCATATGCCAATACAGACGATTTTGACATTTGGAGTGTCACTGCATTTAGAAATGTTGGCAGTGTCCTACGAATGGGGGTGTGGCAGGTTTTAGGATCCTCTTGAACGGTTAGGGGCGGATCTGGACCTTGCCTTCTAATTCCTGGCCTTCAGAGACAAGTTCCATTTAGGAACAGTGTCCCCTGGACCTAATTGCTAATACAAGATCTATCTCATTGATTTAAACAAAGATTTATTAACCAGCTGCTCTCAATATAAAAGCATATAGTGACCATCTTTGGTTCCTAAAGCTTTTGAGGTGTCTGGGTGTGGTGACAGGAGTCTTGGGTCTGAATTCTGGCTTTGCTACTTCCTTGCTGTATGAGCTGACAGATCATCAAATCGGGCTGTGCTTCCTGAGGCTTCTCCTAACCTGAGGACGATGACACCAACCTCACTTGCTGGTTGTGGGAATCAGTGAGATAACATTGATAATAAGAATTCAATAAATTCTAGTTAAATGTAATTAAATAATCAAAAGAGTATTCGACGGGTGTTCAATTATAGGCCTCACTTAGGAATTACACAAAGTGAACTTCATCAGTCTTGAAATTTTTTCTCCTGTTAGGAGTATACAAGTTTAGACCCACTGAGATATCTTAAGCTACCTATGAGGTGACCTGAGCTCTAGCCCTGGCTTCAGTGGGACTTCGTGCATCTCCTCATACCTCCTGCCTGTCAGTTTCCTTGTCTGTCCAATAAAGACACGTGGTCTGAGAGAATAATCTCTAATCTTCTTTGATTTTCAGGAACGTGTAAACATGTATCTTCAGTGCACATGGATATGGACAGGAGTGCAGTAGAACAGCTGGCAAAGATATATGGCTGGATTTTTTTTCTTTAGATAAAATCTGGAGCAGTCACCTATTAGAGCTTTAAGCAAAAATAAGTTCATAATTGTGTTAGAGACCAGGACGATGAGTTGAGGAAAGTTGAACATACACCAAAGAATGTGGGAAAAGTACCAGAATCAATTGAAACAAACAAAGTTTTGTAGCAAAACCTTGTATCAAAAACCATTTAGGAAAAGTATGACTCGAAGGACTCTAGAGTAATGATGTTAAAAGCTCATGGTTTTGCTTTGATTTGTGTGAAGAGTGTGTTCCTGAGCCTCGCAGAGAGCTGAACTGGAACACGGTACAGGGTGTGCAATTTGCATTTGAGGACCTTGAGCCTGGCTCACTGGGCAGCTGGTATCCCTCAAGGAGCTTTAGGACAAATGACAGCATTGTCACAGCAGCTGGTAGTCAAAGGCAGGTTATGCAATGGCTATATGTGTCCTCCAGAAACTTCTGGAAGATTCCAGAAAGAGAAAAACAAATTCCTGAAGAAAATGATAAGAGTGAATCATGTGATAGTGTAAATATGTAGAAATAAGGACAAAATGCAGGCAGAATATTGAATTAGGTGACTACACTGAACACTCCAGACCAGGAGTCGGGTGTTGGGGGAGGATGTTGGCTTCTAGAAGCTGACACTGAATTCATATTTGATCCAATTTGAATTCTCTGCCCCAGCCAAGCAGTTATTGCTTAACCTGCACATTTCTTAGGGTAAATAGTCAGACGAGTATTGTAGCAAAGTCCTCCTTAGACATGGGGACCTTGGTAATTAGCAGTGAGAAATACCAGATTTCTAGGTGACATTTTGGTGGGGTGGTTTTTTTTTTGAAGAAAATCTTATTTTAAAGAATACTCCTCCAAGCTTACAAGATAATTGGTTCTGAATATTCTGTTCATCTATTTTTAAATATGGCAGCAGATTTTTTTTTAACACTTCCTCCTTACTGTATCATGTTGTAAAATACGGTATTAGGAAAAACCCTTTCATTAGAAAACCAATTATATTTTTATTTTATTTATAGCAGGATACTGTGTGTTATTCAGCATAATTTTTTTCTGAAGACCTCTAATTTTAGTAGCACTAGAAATATTACATTTTAATGGCAAAATAGTTCAGCAGTATTTGTAGCACAGCAAGAATTACATTGCTTTGCTAAAAACCTAACTGATGGTTTTAATAGCAAGGAAACTCTTAACAGTAGTTATTTTTTAATGACAGTTCCTTCTATATGGAAAGAAGAGAATTTGTTGCAATCCTTTGTTGCTGTTTCGTTTGTTGGCTTGCTTTTTGTTTTCTCCATTTGTCAACAAGTGCACGTTTTGCCCATCATTCTTGACTGTAATGATATCTACGGCCAATCTGGCAGACGGCAATGATCTCATCTGTAACGTGTCATAGTAAAACCCATTTAGCAGATTACTTTAGCTGAATGAAAACATTGCTGTATCCTTTATGAAGAAAACCATATGTTTCAGAAATGTTACAATCAATCCTAATCTGAATGAGACAGAGCTCAGCACTGTATCTCTCTGTGAATGCCGACTCCGGTAGTTGTTGGCATTTTCTGCATTGCATGTTCTCTTCCAATGCAGTACTGCCTCTATAATTTTTTTGCTTCTCTATTTTTTAAGCTATTTTCCTTTTATTCCTTCATTTAAAAAAAAAAGATTATTTTCCTGTGCTAACATGTCCAGAGATATGACTAGCAAATTCTTCCTGAAGTGCCAGGGTAGGTAGCCACTTCACTTTCAAGCTCGCACCTGTTGGGTGGTGGTGTTTTCTCTTTCAGTGTTGTGTGAGTGGATCGGGGGGCAGTTTGCAAAGCTCTGATTCTGTGCTGAGAAGGGACGTGCTTCCTGGACAGACCGTTAGCACAGTGTTTCTTCAGCTATGCCATGTCTTGGAAAGTGACCCATCGGATATTCATTCATGGCTTTTAAAAGATAGTATTAAAAAGAATGATTATCTTCCAAGTTTTTAAGCATCCGTCTATTAAATGATTGTCTTCTTTAAGTTGATTACTAATTTCAGTTGTGAACCTGACTGGGAGATTATATGGTTAGCTGACATTTTTCAGTCGGATTCCCCTCTCCCAATCTTTTCAGGAAGAATTAAGCAACTGTAAATTAGGAAGTCCACTACAATACATCAGCAAACTGAGTGAATACGGGCATAGACTTTTTTCTTGTTTACACTCTAGAATGGTTGGTATATTTTTTCACTTACTGTCATTATTTCATTCTGTCAAACAGTTATGACTATGAGGGATCCATTTTTGCCTCAATTATAAAGTAATATAATGTGATTTTATGGTATGCCTTAAAGAAATCACATGCTTTATTAAGTAAAGCAAGTATTGAAAGAACTGTCCATAGACATTTCATCAATGGTTTTTCTTTTTTTTTATTTCAGAATATTATGGGATACAAATGTTTTGGTTGCATGGATTGCTTTTGTACTGCATGAGTCAAAGTTATAAGTGTGCCCATCTCCCAGATATTTAATACATTGTACCCATGATTTAATACATTTCACCCATCCCCTCCTCCTGGTCCCACCACATGATTTCTGTTGAGTTTTACTTCCATCTTTCTTTTTTCTTTTGTGCAATTGCAGTGATCTTCCAATTTCCAAATGATACTAAATTTTAATAGATTAGCTTTACAGAGTTAATTTACAGCTACTTTTGATTGCTATGTAGCAGTATATATAATTTTTTAAAGGAATCGTGGTATTTTAACTTTTTTCTGTTTTAACATTTTAAGAATGCTTTCCCTTCTTTATTTATAAACCCCTTTGCAAACATAGTGTTACTGTAATTAACATTATGAGGTAGTCTCACATACACTTTAATTCATGTGTAGACAAGTATTTGAAATTGGATTTGTAGTAATAAAAAAATGACCTGTGCTGCTAACCCCAGACCATTCATTGAAATGATTTTTTTCTCTTTTATGTCAACTTTGGGCCCACCCCTTTCCTTTTCTCTTTTTTGATATGAATTGTCACCATATGCCACATTTCTGGTTCTTCCTCAGAAAGAAATATACTTCATGTATTTATGAATGCTTAGTCATATAACTATCTATAAAAGATTTTTTCTGAAACATCTTATGACTGAATCACTACAGATGACTCTTCCTTGAGGATAGAGGACACATATTCGAGGCAGCCTGGCCTTTTGTAGAGAAAAATAACAGAGCAGGGAAAGAACTGATACCAAGTTTGAGGTTTCTGAGATATTTTAGATGCCAGAATAGAATAATGGTAGTGTTTCTTAAAGAGCCTTGAGTTCAGCACCCATCTGCAGACGTTTGTGTGGACTGTTTTGGAATCATGCATCTGGTCCTTATGTTTGTTTTTGATCAGATATAGATACTCAAGTCAAAGATGCCACACTTGGCAATTGCTTTTCATAGGATTTAGCAGAGTATTTGATGCGAATGCCTTCAGCCGCTCAATTTAATGCACACAGAGTATTATGGCAGGGTAAATGATCCTTTGTACTTTAAACCTTGAAAACACAGCCTTGTTTGTCAATTTTTAAAGCATGATGAATGTTTCCAGTAAGCCTGACTGTGAAAATAAAGAGCAATGGTTATTTATGGAAAGATTATTAAATAGATGATTGTAGATTGTCGTTCTTGAACCCTAAGAAGAACCTGCTCTGATGCAGGTCTCTCTTCCTCTAGCATCTGAAGTGTACTCAGCACTTGGTCCTTCCAAGGTATTGCTTATTTAATAAGGGAAAACTGCAAGTCATGTTGTTTCTTTTTATTTTTGTCTTGCCAAAGTGAGCATGGGTATTGAGGCCATTTTCCAAAAGAGTTTCCTCTGGAAAGTTCTAAGTAAAAATGAATAAAATAATCTGATTAAAAATACTAGTCCTGACCCAAACTACTGCCCGCAGGAGCCCTTTGGCCCTTGTTTTAAAGAAGCTCACATTCACTTCCCTGACAGCATGTCACTTATTACCACAAGGGATAGAAAACTCAGTGTGTATATATTGACCAGTTAGAATTTTTTGTTATCTGCAGGTTTGGCAAACATCGAAAAGATGACAAGATTGAGAAAACGGGTAAAATAAAAATACAGGAAACCCTGACGTCAGAAGAGGAGAGGATACGAATGAAGCAGGAGCAGGAGAGGTAGACTTCAGTTATTTGATTAAACCTCGTTAGAAAAAGGTTCCTTTTTTTTCCCTTCCTTCTTTTTTTTTTAACGTAAAGATTTTGCATTTACTTTTTATATTTTCTTTGTCAATCCAAATACTGATGGTTGTAGATGAATATAATGTAAAAAAAAAAAAAAAAACGATTTTGAAAAAACCCTTATATGAGGCCTCAAAGTGGATTTTAATGGTTTTAGTTAAGATATTTTGTGTAGGAGAAAATGCAGCATACTAGATAAATAAATAAACATTAATGCTGAATTTACCCTTATTTAGTAAATCACAAAAAATATTTCAATCCTGTCTTATCCATCTATGAGTATGTAGTATATTTTAATAGTTTAAAAGTACTCATCTGGAAATAAAGCACTTTGAAATTTTGTATCTTATTTTAAATATCTCGATTTATAACGAGAACACGGGAGGCTGTTGGTTTTTCACCATGTTGTTTTTCTTCCAAACCTGGCCCATTTCTTGATTCTCCTACTTCACCATCACATTTTGTGACATTTTCCACTTAAGTTTTATTCCATGTCTTCCAGAAAGATTGTAATCTACTGTGGAATCATTCTATGTTGAGAACCCAAAGCCCAATGGACCAATGACAGAAATGAAAAGAGTTACTTTAAGCAGACACTTGAAAACCTTTTTAAGAAGTGACTAGAATTTTTCTCATTGTGATTCCAGGGGATAAGAAGGCCATCCCATGCTTTGGTTGTCAGGGTTTACAAGCTTGCAGTGAGCTGCTCTGTGTCACACGTTTCATTTTCCACATGGCCACAGCAAGAGGTGCCATACCGGTTTTGCTTTGATAATCTGAGATTTCAGTGAGTTTCTGGTACCTTGCTCAAAGTTATAAAACTAAAAATTGTCCATAGCTTTGATGATAGCCCAGCATCTTTGAGATTAAGTGCAGTGCAGTGTTCTTACCATAATTCTAGAGTCAGTATACTTTCGGTCTTACACTTAGTGAATGAAAAAACTACAAGCAGTATCCTACAACAGTTTTCTTCGAAAGAAATCAGTAGCAAGGCATAGTAGCTTGTGCCTGTCGTCCCAGCTATTTGGGAGGCTAAGGTGGAAGGATCTCTGGAGCCCAGGAGTTCAAGGTCAGCCTGGGCCACATAGTGAGAGACCCTATCTCAAAAAAAAAAAAAAAAGAGAGAGAAAGAAAGATGAGTGTTTGGATATTTTTCCATTCATCTAATACCTTTGAGGATTTTTTTTGAGTAGAATGGTTACTTTAATTTTCTGTTTGTAGCTTTCCAGGGTATAAAATGTGTAAGTGGGAAAAATACAGATTTTAAATTTCTGATTCAAGTCTGGTTTATTCTGCTGGTTCTTCCCCAATTTTTATTAAAAAAAAAAAATCATCCCACCTGACTTTGTAGGACTTTTTCTAATCCTCACCAAATTTGAGATCCCCAAACTTACTAATAAACTCATTATTTTTAGGTCAGCATGCAGTGTTCCTTAATGTGCATAATATGGCATTTAATTAAGTTCAGAAGCATAAGCTTCTATCCTAAAAGAGTCTCTTGTCCCTAAGGGAAGAGAATATACCGGGTAAATGTATGAACTCTGATTTATCCACAGGCAGATGCGTCGTTTAGTTAGCACTCTGAGAGATAGAAACGTTATACTTCTCTCATATCTTCACACCTGCCAAAGTGGGTAGCATCATTCATTCTGTGCCGTTTTTCATTTTCTGAATGATCCTGCTTTGCAGTTTAAGGTGGCTGCTGTGTTTCAATGCAGAATTCTATCAGCGTTTTCCAAAATGCTGCATATAATGCATAGTCACATATTTCCAGCCAAACAATGATTTTTATATAATGGTTTCACTTGTGTTGATAATTTGCCTAAGGCACAGTTCGCTTCTCAGTTTTGCTTTTAATTTCTGTCTCCGTACCTCTCATGATGCAATACTTCTGGGAACTAGGTTAGTCACAATGAATTTACAATGTACAGGAGGCCTAGAATAAAAATCTTTTAGGGTCAGGGAACAAGTGAATGGTCCATTAAAAAAATCAATCAGCCTCATAATTTAAGCAAATTATTATACTTTGACTTTGTATTTCAATAACAATTTTTTTTTTACCAAGTATGTTTTATTTAAACTCATGGATTTTGTAATAGAACAAGGATAATGCACGAGACTTACTGAACTCCGTAAGTGGAGTGTGTTTATTGTTATTTTGATGGGGCAAGTCTTTTTTTGTATGTCCTCCTTCCTGTTCTGTCTCTGGCGTTGACAATGCTCCTTTTGAGGATGGAAACTGCAAATTCTTGGGGAAAAATTTAACTGAAGGAATAAATAAAAACAAACCACTGCTTATATTCTCCTAACAGCCTTTCCCTCACTGCTGACCACTAGGGAAGTATCTCCTAGAACGTTATTTACCACTGTAGTTATTTGAGTTCCAAAAATTATTTTGGCCGATTCCATATTAAAATAGAAAACCTGGCATTCCTTAGTTATGAGTTATGACATATCCACAAACCGAGTTTTATTTTTTGGCTCATGCACATCTGTGAAGCCTGACTATTACTCAAGATATAAATATTGAAGTATTAAAAGGACAATGAATATAATTTAAAATGTTTTTCCTACAACGTTAAGATCTATTTAGATGGTGAAAGTAAATTAGATTTTTCGGAGCATGGGTCTAAGATTAAATATGACCTCATTCTTGCCAACTTCCATCCCTTTCCATCCCTCGCTGCCCATACTGGGAGATTGGGTCTCGAGTAAGTACCATTCCCATGGGAGAAATGGACGAGGAAGATCACCACGTGGATCTGTCCTGTCTCTGCTAGCCCTGCCCTGCCACAAACTTGAACCTGCGTGACTACGATCATCTTGGGAAGCAGGGAGTCTGGCGATGATGAGGTTCACTGGTCCTGACGTGCTATTTTGACTTCTCGTTTTGGGCTCTGAACCCAGGTACCCTAGCCCTTCAGAGATGCTGTTGGCTACATCCAGGATAAGCTGGGAAAGTGCACAAAGGTGTGAATCCAGTGCTTACTGCCACTTGCTGGTCTTTTGGGTGTGCCTGGGGACAGCACCCTACTGGCTTATTTGCACCAGAAACTCAAAATAGAACGTGTTCATTTCAGCGATCTGTGTAACTTCAGGCCCGCTTAGCTTCCATCAGGAAGCATGGGGATAAATTTCTCTGTTGACCAAGCATCAAAAGTAACATTTTAGCTTCCTATTGTGTTTTTGCTCTGGTGATACTGCCATGTATGTTAAAATGGTTGGATAAAAGCATGGTGGCACAGGGTTTTCCAAACAGCGTTCAGCAGCAGAGAAAGGGTTCACGGTACAAACAGGCTTGAGAAATGCTTGTTTAAACCGATTTATTCATGTATTAATATCTCTGTTGCATTATTTATTGAAACTCTAAGTTAATGTACATTGTGCCTCACCAAGATAAGAATAAAGAATCATCATTCTCCTAATCCAGTTATTCACAAAACAGCCTCCCAACCCCACACTTTTTGCTTTTCATGGGGTACTAACATCTCTCACCATTCAGAGAGACTGGGGAAATACTGATGATAAGTAAAGACCTCTGGCTCCTGGGTCAGTCATATCCAGCTCACTCATCTAACTGGCTGTGGAAATCAGAGCTGATTGTTTTACAGAACTGTGAGCAAATTTAAAGTCTGTGTTGTAACCTGCCTCTACGTGTTTTTTGTGCTTCTGAATCTTACGACTGCTCTTTATTTTTCAATTTTCCCTTTCCCACACGTTTCTCACCTGTTAAAAACATATGCCTTTTTAAACTTCAATTCTAAGTTTATTCTAATATTAAAACTACAGAAAATTTGGGGGGAAATCCATAAAATTAAAATCGGAAAACAAAAATGTATCTGTGTTAATAACACCATGAACATCCTGGCCTGTGCTATTCTAACTTTTTTTCCTTATAAAATTTCCACGTATGTATACTTTTTAAAAAGCTGGCGTCTATTCTCATTTTTATTTATGTTGCATTCTTATGTATTCTTAGAAAATCATGTTAAATGTTTTCTGGGACGAGGCCAGTCTGCGTGAACAGAGGATACATGGGAAGGAAGGAGAGAAAGAAGGAAAGATAAGTCTGAAAGATGAAATATTAGCTGTGACGTCTGGCCACATTCCCCAACTCTCAAATAATATTTACCTCATATGCTATTCATTCTGTTAAATGAGATTTATAATGTTAACTGGCTTGTATTTTGTAGTTGCTCAGCAAATGAAAGCCAATGCAGTATTATTATCTATATGTATATACGAGGTTGTGCTTGGAAATATTTCCAAGGGCACTGAATGCTTCCACTGGAGATATGAAAAAGTTAATGAATTTCTTATGAAATCCTCCTCCCAATATATGAGGGGTATTTATAAATCTGCTAAGGAAATATATGATTTGAAACTTCCCATTATTCAATGTTATAAGCACCCTTCAAAATCTTGTTTTTTCGATACTAGACCATCGAACTGTTTCGTTACGTGATACGTTCCCAGTTCTTGGTGTGTCACTTTGCAAGTTTATGTGAACATTTCTGCATACAATTTTCATTCATTGGCCTTCTCTCTTTCTAATTTTTGAGTAATTTTTGATAAATTTTTTTGTGGTCTCAGTTGGTAAGGTCCTTTCAGCAGGTGATATTAATATGTTTTGCTTACAATAATCTTTGCATTTTAGGTCACATAGTGTCATTCAAACAAAGGTTGCCCTTTAAAAATTAACTATTTGATGGAACATATTTTTTTCTGTGCTATATGCATTTTTTCATAGTTTCTCAGGCCTCTTGAATCCCTTAGAAAAGTCAACTCTAAGCAATGAGATAAGTTTCAAGTTTTTTTTTTTTTTTTTTTTTTTTTTTTTTCATATTAAAAATAATTTTTAAGAATGTGTTAAATTGGGTTTTAGAAGTTAATTTGTTAGATTTGCATTTTGGGGAATTAAGCTTATGGCATACCAAGAAATTTAAAATGAGTTTATTTA
>CAUYRT010063077.1:0-11836 GCA_963574885.1 Lepilemur ruficaudatus | reverse complement strand
TCCATGTTGAGGCTTTGTGGGGTTCAGCCCCAGAACACCTGGGGCACAGGACACCCAGGAGGTACCCAGTGAGTGTCTGTTAAATGCACGAAACACATTCTCATCAGAAACCAGTAGGTTTTTGAATGTAACAAGATAAGTAAAAAAAAATAAATAAAAAATAAACTGATTCATGTGATTAACTGTAATTGAAAATATTTTAACATGAAACTCAAAGATGGCTAGACAAGCGTTAGTCCAGAAAGTATCACCATATATTTAAAATTTTAAAGCTCAATATTAAATAGTCCCATGAAGTGCAATAAAACTTCACATCTGGTTAAAGAATACACATTGTCTAAATTATGGAGATGAGAGACTGCAAACTAAGTGAGAAAGTAGCTTTCATTAATGACTACTATTTACGACCCAGGCTATTCTTTTGATGCATACAGAACTATTGAACTCATGGCACACAAAACCTGAATAACTGCAGAAAGTTTCAAGATGAGAGAAATATTTAATCATGCCAGTTTTATTGTAGGTCAGCAAGGCCATCTCTTCAGGTGGGACTAAATCAACAATATTAAAATGAATAATTTACCCAGCTCTGACTTGAAGCCAACTGGTTTATGCCTAAAGAAAAAATAACGTGGGGCTTTGTAACTCTTTACCCGGATTGCTTGTAATGCACATTGATCTGAAGACAAACAGTGCATAAATCTGTGCTTTAGCAACAGATGCAAGAAAGGTGTCGATTAAAAATGACCAAGCAGAAATTGGAGCATGATTACCAGATCCATAGAACACAGCATCACTCATTGACTTACACATAACCCTCTCATTGAGAAGAATGAACTAAACGAAATACTCTTTCAAAAAATTGAATTGTAAAGGAAGTTTTATGAGATATTTGTGAGACAGTGTTTTCTGAGACAAAGAGATGAGTTTCTAATATCCCTGAGGATACAACTCATGCCCCTTCTAATTTTTTCTTTCTTCCCTTTAATGGACAAGATCATAGAGTCAAATTTCATTTGCCAGTTCAGTTGACAACTTGTCCACTAAACTAGTTTCCACCTAATAATTCTCCTTAAATGTTACAGGAGCTCGATTCAACAGAACAAGCTTATGTTCTTATGGGGAAAATCAAATACACTCATCACGCTATTCAGGACCAAAGAGTAAGAGCAAATTATATTTGTCAGATGAGTTATATAGTCAATAATTGTTTACCAGGAGCAATTTAGGAATAAAAGATTCTACCCTTTTTTACAAAAGAGGAAGCTGAAGTATAAAGCAGTAAAGCAATTAAGCCACTTGCCCAGAGTCAGACATAATCAATAGTAAATGTCAAAGCTCACAGTCAAGCCCCAATCTGAAATACTCTGAGATTGCCATTGGTGCAGTTTATCAAATATTAATATTTACAGATCTCTGCCTTCCAGCCACATGGTAAATGTGCACTTCCTGTTTCTCTTTTGGCTGGGAGGGGCCATGGGTCTCGTACTGACCAATCAGTTCCAAGCACAGTGACATGTGCACCTTCCTAGATAAAGCATATAAGTCCTAGTGCAAGATTTTCCAGAGCTCTCTTTTCTTCTGTCCTTGCAACTGGCAAGTTTCCAGCTAGTGGCTTCTTGATGAACCAGCTTCCCAAAGTAAGGTGAAGCACAACAGTCTCCAGCCAAGCCACGGTGCAACATTGGAGCAGAACAAACTTTCATTGTTTATAGCTTCTGAGATTTGAGTTTGTTGGTTTCCACAGCACAATCTCACCTACCCTGACAGACAAGAGGACCACAAACCCTATTCTTCTGCCACAATGCAGCACGTGAACTATGAAGCCAAGTAGCAAGGGACACAGATGTAGCTTCATAAGGGAGCTGGGATGAAATCTGGGCTTTAAAAAAAGTGGGAAAATTTATGCTAAAGATGAGCACTTCGGAATTCCAGGCATAAACCAAGTGTAGAACCTAAATGCACTTGATATTTTTGGAGGACCACAAAGAAACTGCCCTAAGAGTTTAAGGGAAGTGTTAGGGCATAATTGGAACTTGAAAAATAATGACCTGTGGGGTGGAAATAGCGAAATGGGCATGCTTTGACAAGATATCTCTTCTCAATACAAAGGGACCACTTTGTAGATAACTGTGTGCTTTTATGACCACACATCATTTTTGGAAATCTTATACAATGCCAGTACCTCCCCAGGCCCAAGATGAGAAGGTATTGTTAAGATCTCTTATCTAATTATTTGCATGTGTTTCTGAAATACCACCTGTGATAATAAACCAAACACATGTGCTGTCTTAAGAGCCCTCATTGGGCTGTAAACCTTTTAAAGGAATATTTGGATGGGATAACAGCAGATTTAAAAAAAAAAAAATGTGCCTCTCCTTCTAAAATGTTTTTAGCAACAGTTTTCAAAAGATGATTTTAAGAAGCCCTAACAGTGTTTATGTTGAAGTTTCCACACCCATTTAGGGGCCTGAATGTCTTTGCACTGGCTGGGAAATGAAGGGCCAGCCACATCCCTGGAATGCTGAACAAAGCTAAGACAGCTTTACGGAAGGTACACAGAGACTTCTGCAGTCCCAGACTGAATGTGATCAAGTCTTTAGATGTTATGGAAATGGATCTGGTGAATGTGGCCAAAGGATGAAAAAGTAAGAAGTAGAGATGACTCTACCAACTTGCCCGGTTAGTGTAGTGTATTAGCAGAGGGCAAGAACTAGAATCTTTTGGAACCAGTTCTATGTTGCTTTAACTAAAGCTTTGGCTTATTCTTATTTTGGACAAATCCGGAGGCACCCTCTTCACTGTGAAATCTTCCCTTGAAGCTCTAGACTGTGTTGGGTGCCCTTAATTGGGGCTGCTAGGAAGCCCTATACATTGCACAGTCGGTGTGTTTGGCACATTGCCTTGTGATTGCTGTTCATGTCTGTGTGTGACTCTTCCATGAGACCAAAAGACCTCTGAGGAGAGGAACCATTTAGTGTTTACCATTGTGTCCGTAGCACCCAGGACAGGGACAGACACAAAGAAGCTGAAAGCAGGTTTATTAAATAAAAAGAATAAGTGAAAGAAGGAACAAATGAACTTGAAGCTAAATGATACGCCTGTGGAGAAAGCATCATCTGTTTTACAAATAAACCTCCGTAGAAGTCTTACCACCTTACACAGTATGAGACTGTAGCAAATGGCTTACTCTGCAGTGTCAGATTCAGTTGCACATGACATGTACATGTCACTTGCCCCCAAATCATCTCATTTAGCAACAGGGTATTATCATCTTGGTTTACATATGAAAAACTAAAACTCAGAGTAGTTATGTGGCATAAGGGAAGCGATCTCTTTAGGAGGCAAGAGCATGCATTCTCTTATTGGGTGCATTTATTATAATTTTAGTAAGGCTGATGATTCTGAATCATGAGTAATACTTCTCTACTGCTAGCAATTCCAAATAATTCAAAATAACATTATTCACATGAACTCCTACAGCAAACATATTTTCATGCAGGAGCGATCTTAAGTGGAATTATATAAGTAATATGTACTACTCTAAGAACAAAAATTTGGAAAATAGACTTTGTGGGTTCAAATTCCAGCTCTACGTAACCTATGGCGAAATCTCCATGGCTCAATTTTCTCATTTATAGTATATGGATAATAGTACCTATCTCATATGGTTGTTTGGAGGATTAAATCATTCCATACTTATATAAAGTACTTAACATAAAGTATTTACCACATAGGCAATGCTTAATAGGTATTAGCTACTCTTGGAATCCTCATTAGAACTATCTGAGTCAACTTTTAAACCATTATCTGAAAACATCTACTACTGAAAACAAAGTAGAAAAATTCTATTTATCTACATTTTATTATTGGATCAGAGATTATTGCCTTAGCATGGAAGACCCTTTGTGATCCAGAAGATTCTGCATGAACTGTCCGTCCCTTGTTTGGTGTCTGCATTCTACCTACCTTGCACCTGCTTCTTAGCTGTGCTGAAGTGTCTGCATGCTCTAAAAGGGGGGAAATTCCCAGGGTCTCCAGCCTGAGCACAGTTGTTCATTATGCCCAGGACACGGTCTTCCCTTCACTTATTGTCCCTCTGCCTGGAAAATTCCTTCTACTGCTTTAGGGTTCAACTAAAGCACCACCTACTCTGAGAAGATTCCCATGTACCCCCCTTGCAACCAAGCCCAGTTAAGAGCTCCCTCTAACTTCTTTAGCTCCTCTACCCACCTCTAAGATCACCTTTCTCACCTGCTCTGAGTTTGCCCCTGTCTCTGCCTGCCTCCCCGCCCCGGACAGCAAGCCACTCACAGGCCTGAGCTGAGTCTTCTTATCTTCTTATTTGTCACATATAGCACCACATCTGTACCATCAAAACCTTTGATAAATGGGTGTTGACTGAATAAATGGGTGAGAAATATCTTTCAAGTGGATTAGAGCATCTAGTCTAGATTGCTTAGAGTCATACTTTCCAAATATTTTCAAATCAAAGCACAATAAGGAGAACACAGGGGGAGTTTGTCCACCTGAGGCTAATGCCACAGGCCTCAACAGCCTGGAGAACTGGAGAAGCTCCCATTCACTACACCCTGGTGTGGAGGGTGCCCCAGAAGCTCTGGTTTAGAGCACAGTATATAACAGTTGAAATCTCATCCTTTCACTTGTTCAGCCGTCTTTGGAGCAACCAGAAGATGCAGGACCTAACGCCCTCTCTAACGCTCAGAATGGTATTAGCATACCTAGTCAAATAACAGCTTTCTTACTTATAAAAAAAGACAGATAATACCTGCTCTGGCTATTCCATGGAATTAATGTCAGGATAATATCATATGCTACAGATAAACACAATTTGAAATAACCAAAGTTCCATATAAATATGGTAGTGGATCACAAATATATACTCCTAGTATGTGAAATGTCATCCATTATAAGTAGGTTGACTTTATAATTTACCTTTTAAACCAAGACATAATTGAAAGAGAAATGAGGTTCTATTAAGGATACAACAGGGCAACAGGCAACCACCAAAACTTTTCAGGCAAACCATCACGGAAATTGTAATGAGTATCCTAGCAGATGCAAGAATTTGAAATGCTTCTTTCCGTGGAGTCAATATTTTTGACGGTGAAGCATGGGAACCCTCTTTTTATATTTAGAACATTGCTTTCCTTTTGGAGGGAGCAAAGCAAGATCTTTGTTTTGTGCTGCTCCCCCAAACCCCCAGCCCCCCAAGGTTTGGCATAGGCATGGAACATTGGCCTCTCTAATCAGATATGCCTGGGCCAGACCAGGGGCACATGGAAGCAGAGGCTGTTTCCTTGCACACAAGTGTGGTGGCAGCTATAATAACTACATTCAGTTTCCAGAGGCAGAAGCAATGGTGGTTTTAGCAGACCTCTGATTGTTTCAGTGATGCAAAGTGGTAGAGTCCATGGCCAGAGACGACGGAATGTTGCCTTCAAGGAGCCACCTCCCGAGGCTGATTATCAATGTTGTTTCAAGACCAGGTCTCTGGCCATCCTCAGGGATCTGGGAGCTACCCTATAACCTTTAATGCATTACTTTTCTGCTTAAATTAGCCAGAGTTGGTTTCTGCTATGTACAACTTTGATCTGGAAGCATCCTAATAGAATGAAATTAATTTTACAGATCAAACAACCAAAGAACTGAAAGTTACATAACTTGCTTAAAATCACATAGCTAGAAAGACAATCAGAAGTAGAGACCAGATCAGTGCTCCAGGTCTAGAGAGCTTTGTACTCAATATACTGCTCAGCACATTAAAGATATCTAATAAACATTAATTTACTATTTTGAGGGGTTTTTTAAACAAAAATATGCTTTCTACAGGGCCTCAATTTTAGACTGATGATTGATGAAAGTATGTTTACATGATATAGTGTGATTATTCAAACAACAATTTAAAAATTTTCATAACTCTGATTTAAAAGCTGAGAAAAAGCAAAAACCTGGGAAACTGTTTCTATAGTTTGTCTTTCAGAAAAGACATATTTTGTCTTAGAAAGTAAGAGCTAAGAAATTAAGCAATGTGCTGAAAAGGGAATTGTATGTATATTTCATGGGTAGAGTCTACCTTTTTTTCTGTAGTGGGATCTAATGGTCTCAGAAACACAACAATTTTTATGATGATGTGGTTTGATCGATAAAAGTTAACAAAAACTTGGAACTCACATCTTTGAAAAGAAACACCCCTGGAATGGATTTTCTCTTCCATCTATTCCTAAAAAACACACCTTTGTTATGATATCTTCGGATAGTTTCTTACGGGTGAATCCATTTCCCGTAACCAGGTCTTCCAAGATAGTGTATTGCTCTGGAGGGATAGCCTTAATGTACCATTTATTATTTTCTGTAATACTACGTCTTAATCTCCTCTTCCTCTTTTACTTATTAGGCACCAAATATGCTAGCTACTTCACAAAGTATTTCCAAAATAATTCTGAAGTCGGGGGCAGTGAGTACACGGAAATGCAGGTATTGGTGCCGCTCCCATTGTTTCACCTGGCTTCGCTCTCACCTGGCTTGCAAAGTCCCCTTAAAAGATCTGAATTTCTCAGCTTTTAAAACCAAGAAGGCCACTCTAATTCCAGAACATCTGCCCCAGCTGTATTTCCCATTTTGGCCCTGGACTTCAGGAAGTACTTACGTTCACAAAGCTGCCAAGACATATATTCACAAACTTAGGACTCAAGTTACCAAGGAACAGCATCCATGGAAGTCTCCTCAGACTCTTGAAATCCTCCAGTATCAGCAAAAAGGAGAACACATAGCCATTAAACAAATTAGTCTGAAATATGTTTAGAGACTACAAAGTGGTTATGTCGCACATCTGGAAAAAGAATATGGTGAGGGCCAGCTAGGGTGGAGGAGCCTAGGAAAAGGGAAATGTTAATTGAGTGGATAAAAGAAAAAAAGGGAATGGAAAAATATCAAGCTAACATGGATGTAAAGACAATAGTGGATATTGCTTTGTTTGCGAAAATGGAGAGCATGGTCCTCTGCCAGAGAAGATGCATTTCAAGACATAAAACTGTTGCATGTGTGTTTGTCTAGATCCTACCCATTGAGCCAGTTCCCTCCCACTTTCACCAACACACTTTCCTTTACACCAGCACCTCTGCCTGTGTTGCCAGTAATGCAAGCAAACCAAAATAGCCTTAAGGATGGTACAAGGGGGCCTCTTTCCTGGTCTGCATATTCTAGGTCCCTGGATCTTGACTCTTGGCCATTGCTGGTCAATTGGCTCCAACTTAGACAATGTCAGCCCCTGACTTACTGGGGTTTTGTAACCCAAGTGACCCTGATGGGAAAAAGTATAGGGTAGTCAGGGAAATTGTGGATTTTAGAGTCAGACTTCCTGGGTTTGGATCCATGCTCCATCTTTTATCTGCTTATTTACTTTTCCTGTCTGGGCCTCAGTTTCCTCATCTGCAAAATGGGGACAGTAGCAGTGCTATCTCACAGGGTTGTTTCATGTATTAAATAAGTGAACATATACTTGGCACAGCATTCACCTTATGTAAATATTTGCTTTCATTATTATCACCTGTGTGTTCTGTGAAGTTTCAGCTCTTCCCCCAATCTTCTCTGGATGATCACTTTTATGAACTAGAAACAATTCTACACCTCGATGGCTTCAGTTGCTCCAAGTAAGTTGACTGTCCAAGCATTCATTCTGCCCATCAGAGACCCCTCAGAAAGGCACTGACTTACTACTGCCCAGGAGCAACCTCTTTTTGTCTTAGTCTTGTGCTGCCTTGGGGAGTTAACTACAAATGGGCTCCATGAAAGTTTTTGGAGGATGATGGAAAAGTCCTAAAGCTGGATTGCGGTAATAGTTGCACACTCTACAAATTTACTAAAAATTATTGAATTGTACACTTACAATGTGTGAATTTTATGGTATGTAAATTATACCTCAATAAAAATGTAAAAACAGATAATGATTGCTAAAAAATGCTCTTATTATATCCTTTAGAAGTCAGAACTATAAAGAGCGTCTATGGAAACAGAAGGAAAGCAAGTCCTGCATTGTTCCATTTCTCTCTGAGGTTTTTCTTTCTTCTTTTTTTTTTTTTTTTTTTTTTGTTATGACTTGATTATTTACTTTAGAAATAGTGACACCATTCCTTGGCTACAAAACATCTCGGGCTTAAGAAATCAGGCATTATTTCTGAGAGGCATACTTCTATATTTTCCTGATTGAAAGGAAGCAAGAGGTGAAGAGGGTGCTTGGGAGCAGATTTGAGAAATCCGGAACCTGCCACAGGTTAGCCGAGTAGAAGTGCCAAGGGGGAAAAAAAAAACTGTAGGTGTGTCAAAAGAGGTAGAAAGACTTGCTTTTGGATGAAAAGACAGAATGGGGTCTTATGTAATCCTCTAACTGCTTTGAGTTTCATTCAATGAAAAGAGCCTTAGTAAAGGAAACTGCCATTACTAGGAGCAAAGTCAATTTTAGCAAAACCTTTAGTTTTTTGAACAGCAGAATGTACTCTAAGCCAGATGGAGAAAAATCCATACGCTATGGAGAAAAAGGAAAAGAAAAGAAAAGGAAGAAGAAGAAGAGGAGGAGGAGGAAATATAATTTGTATCACCAAATAAGTAACTAATTAGAACAACAATAAGCTTCCGGTTTCAACTGCACTAAAAGTTGTACGCCAAACGTCTGTCTCAAGGAAATATTTCAGCAAATCCTCTTTGTATTTGGCATTTCTATTTGCAGTTTGGCAAACTCTTGATATGTTCCAAAGATGGCTAATTCTTTCTACTGAAACTTGTGCTCTCAGGGTGGGCAGCTGCTTGTTAACAGGAGTAGTAGACCTGGCAGAATCTATCAGATTTGAATTAAGACAGTAACGACAGTGTACCCCACTCTGCTTGCGCCGTAACTGCAGAAATCCTTGGCAGATGTCATTTTGGTTGGGGAAATATCGAAAGATAGAGATTTAGGATGTATTTTAATGAATCCATGAATTCATTCATGGTTTTATTCTCATCTTTGAGGCTTTATTTTATTTGAAAACAAAATGTCAATCTATTTTAACTCCCTGTAAGTTGCTTTACTATTGCCATCTAATCAAGAAACATGCTGCCCAACATTCTCCGGGGTTGGTGATTTGTGTTTCAAAAGAGTTGAAAGTTGAGCCAGAGCGTCTGTGGGTCTCAGAGAGAAGGCAGAGTCAATCCAGAGTTTGGTCAGGAAGGCAAGGGATACCGGTGACCTTCCACTGGGAGCGTGCAAGGCTGTTCAGGTGGCTGCGTTTGCTCTATTGAGAGCCCTGATGAAGCAGGTCTGTCTTTCCTAGAAAAGGATTAGCCTTTTCAGACCTGCAGAAGTGAAGCTACCAAAATACCAGATTTGCTCTGGGTTAATGTTCACCTGAATAATTGATTGCCACGTGAGATACAAAACAGCTGGCGACTCAGTTTGTGATGCTTTTTCTTTGAGTTACAAGAGCAGAGCTATAAATCCAAACCTGAAAGGCTTTCTTTCATCTATTCTACTTGTGAAATATACCTCTTCAACAGAACCGACCCTGGGTCATTTTAAATCAATTACTAATAAATCTGAGGTGCTTTTTCTTTCTCTCACTGAAAGAGGAAGTAGCATTTCAGGACTTAATTTTTGTCTCTGGTTTGCTTTTGTCTAAGCTGATCAACTGTGACTCCCCATATTTATTTCACAAAATGATTGAATATGAAAAGTTTACTGGATGTTAAGATGCTTTGAGGTACAGGGATATTAAACCACACAGTGTGTTAAAATATTTCAAAACTGATTTGTGTGAATAGCTGTACAACTTGGTAAATTTACTAATAATCATTTAATTGCACACTTAAAATGGATTAATTGCATGGCATGTAAATTATACTTCAATAAAGTTGGTTAAAAAAATATTTCAAAACGTCATTCAGATGTTAACAACCAACATAAAAAAAAGCTCAATGGCAAAATAAAGTGTTTGTTTGGGTCACTGTATCTTTATTTTATTTATTTCCTTATTTCACTGCAACATAGTTTAGAGATGGTTGCAATAGAAAGCATATTCAATAGGACAATTCTCATCAGAATAAGAGCAGGAAATTAAAGCCATAATTTGAAGAATGATGTACGTATTTCAATCATTAGGAATGACAGAAGTAATGTTGTCATCCACTTGACTTTTAAATTTGAGCTTCCTAGTAGCTGGGGAAAAATGGATTATGCTAATTTTTATCCCATAGGAATTAATACAGTGTTTGTTTAAAAGAAATGTTTTCTACTGTAACATTTTAAAACTGAAGCTCAACCTAAGGTGTATAATTCCAGTGCAAACAAAAATTAATGTACATTCAAAATATACATGTATAAACCAAACTACCGATTCTAAACTGCCAGGAATACACACCAAGGATAAAAAAAATAAATAAATACATAAAGTAAAAACCATCGTTGGAAAGGATTTCATCACATGGAATCAGAAATGGGAAGCACCATTAACAAAGATAGATGTATCATTTATTCTACTTTTATAGGAAATACAAAAGTGAGTCTCAGTTGTCTCTGGGATCAGTGGCTGATGGTGGCCAATGCTATTACACTGAAGCACAAATAGCGAATTAGGCTAAACTAATAAAGTTCATGTGCGTAATTTTCTATTTACTTAATTTTGTACAAGGACATAATTAGAATACTTACCAGACGGTGTAAGTGGAATGATCCCAATACTATCTACAATAGATATAATTTCTGATGTTGGAGTGCTTTGTAATATAGAATCCATGGATATATATTTCAATTACTACATAAGGAAGTAACCTAAACCTCAGGTAGTCTCCCTGAAGGCAGAGTCGTTGTCTATTCTTTTCCACTGATGAATCCCTGACACCTGGCAAAGAATGTGGCCCATACTAGGCATTTAAAAGACATTTGTTGATTTAAATTTAACTATATTTTCTTTCAAAAGAAACTTTTAATTTCTATAATCCACAATATCACAGAATAGAAAAATCACCTGGGGCAGAACTTTTTTAAAGAAAAACTCAGTCGTTTCCTAGTTCTAAATGGGATAACCTTTTGATGTGCTGCCACCAGTGTAGCCAAGATGCAAAATATACCCTCAGATAATGAATTTTCTGAATAGAATTTGAAAATGTTTTACCTTTAAAAAATGTATCTCCACAGCATAATAATTTTAACTACTATTGGATTGATATTAAGCTGTTATTTTGGATAGTTGCCAAATGTCCATGAAGCCATCCGCAGTTCACAATAGCCACTTTTTATCTGAGTGCTGGACCCTGCCCTCCCGTTTACCCCGGCTCAAGTGAGTATCATTTTTTCAAAGGAAAATATTATGTAGTTGTGATCAATGTTAGAAAATATAAAAAGTATTTGTTGGCCTTAAACACATCTACAATTCTTAAATAACCGCAAAACTTCCTGGAGTTTTCCCTAACGTTGATTACTATAGGATACAATTCCAGAAACTATGAAAGAACAAAACATCTCATGCAGTAATATCCTCTACCTGTGTAGCATTTCATCTCATTTGATCTTAGCAACTATCCTATAAGATAAGAAGATAGTAATGGCCTCACTTTATAAATAAGAAATCAGAGGTTCATAAATGTTTGGTCAGAATATTAATTAATAGTAGACAGTGAAATAGAATGTTGGTTTCTTTTTTTTTTTTTTTTTTTTTTTTTTTTGAGACAGAGTCTCACCCGGGCTAGAGTGCCGTGGCGTCAGCTTAGCTCACGGCAACCTCAAACTCATGGGCTCAAGCAATCCTTCTGCCTCAGCCTCCCGAGTAGCTGGGACTACAGGCAC